>JAAEAF010014778.1:0-19953 GCA_011037195.1 Triatoma infestans | reverse complement strand
TCAACTAGTTGTTATAGTAGATTAATTTAATTTATAGAAATAGTGTATGAAATATATATATAACCAATATGTCCACAATTTCATATTTCATTATAGTATAGGTAAATTTACATATTAACATGTAGGGTGTTGATTGTCATGTGTATTTAGTATACCGGGTTATGTTTGTTTATTGTATAATATTATGTAAGTTTTCGTTTGAGTGTATGTGTATTATTTACGTGTGTAAATGAAGAGCAAGAGATAGTGTGATTGAAAAGAGAGAAAAAAACTTTTTTCGACCACACAAATCTAACATCGATGCAATCAAAGAGTATTCAAGTTGAAAAATGTATCTTCCATGAAAAATAGCTACCCAATGGAAGGATCAGCAATGTTAGTAGAGTGAGAGAGAGGCAGCGAGTCGTAGAGAGAAAGGAAGAGAGAAAGGAAAGTTCACGTAGACTATATATTTTGCTCGCTTGCTAAACCCCTCATACCATAGCGGTTGCAGCCTGTGCTGCATTGGACAACTAGTTTTAAACTATTGTATGTACTACTGTGTGCAGCTTGGTTGCCAACCATGGCTGACCATAAAGGTTAAAACAGTTTTCTAGGAGAGTAAAAATTATAATAGAAACTCGGTTTAAATTCTCTAACTAGATGAAACGTTCATTTATTCGTTTGTTTAAATTAAATTCTTAGTTTACCATTTAATCATATTGTAATTAGTTTTTACTTTCTCTTATTACCTGAGGATGTTTTACATCATGTTTGATCTTTGAAGTTTTCCTCAAAAATAAGTGTTTTGAGGACTACGACTGGGTTTCAGAAAAACCCCCCCTTTCCAAGAGCGTTTGTGTGTGTGTGTTTTTGCTGGTTCGCATAATACAAAAATGGGAAATCATTCGACAGATTTTATCATTTTATATATATATATATATATTTATTTATTTATTTTTTTGTTGTTGCTTTAACTTGCATGCTATCGAGTCAGTTAGAAGCTATTGACAATGTTCAGACAGAAATAAATTATTTATTTATATAAAATTTGGCTATTGTTTCCATGACCTCTGTACTTTTAGTTAGTAAGATAGTATTTTAATTCAAGAGGCATGGTTTCTTATTTAGATTAGATTAGATTTAGTGGGGGATTGGCTATTAATTGCTATATGAATTACTAATATTAATTGCTATTATTGAGGTATCCATAAGTTAAAATGCCCTTTCCAGTTCTGACTGTCAAATTAGTTTTGGGAATCTGGAGAGAGACTCCTGAATGATACTTAAAATCATCCACAAGTTAAAGTACCCTCTCCAGTCTTGTCTATTTTATTAGACTTAGGTGTATGGAGAGAGATATTTAGGAGCCATTATATCGAAGAGTAGGCGCAAAATTGTGTTGGCCTCCAACTCTTCTCATAGCCTTTGAATGTTCCAATATGCCTAGAACAAAAAAGAAGCTTGTCCCTTTAATAATCTTACTCCTACTCCTCTGGCTACCCTTTGGATATAAATGAGGAGTGAAGAAAGAAATAAAAAGACCTCCAAGATTGCAGTGAGGGCGGTAAGGCAAGCAAACTTTTAAACAACATTTAGTGCCTTAATCCCTCCCTCTTGCAAGGTTTTTGTCCACCAAATCACTGCCCAATGAGTCACCGTTGGACAAACCACACTGGCTTAAATCCGTAGATCTTAGAGTGTAATATTATTTAAATGATATTTCATTTTAGCTTTTGGTCAAAATGGACCCCTAAATATTTGGCTTCCATGGCAAAGGAGATTCGTGCCCACCAAATGTCGGCTATTCCAGCCTCGTAGGTACGTTTTCTTTGTAAAGGAAATCACTTAATTTTGTGGGGACTAATGGAGAGGACTTTCGTCTTACACCATGGATCCACAATACTTAGGGTTCTTTGTGTGCGCCCTGAAAGAGTATCTGCAATGCGCCCTCTTACAATGATTGCCAGGTCGCCCGCAAAGCCAAGGCAATGAAAGCACCCCGCAGTTAATTTGGCCACGAGATTGTCGGCCCAATAATGGCGACTGCATTTAATCCATTGGCAAATTGTTAGAGGTGTACCGTTCTTGCCAGTGCATCCAGTAAGGATAGACCTCCTTTGGTGGCAGTGCACTCACTATACCATAAAGAAAAAAAGGTTACAGAGGAAACGTTATTAAAGGCCCTCCCTATGCCAGGAAAGTAGCTACTACAATTTTCTACTCCTAATTTCTCAGTTTCTACAGCCTGTTTAAATCATCCGTCGTCAGTAGATTTTCCTGCCTGGTATGCGTATTTACGATGAGTGAGGCGATACTTCCCCAAAACTTCGTCCCTAATATACTTGTGACCTTTCCATTGTCTTAAACAGAAAGGAGAACAGGCTTCTTGGTCTAAATGACTTTGGCATCTGATCTGCGATCCTCCCAATCTTATATAATATTCTTGGAGTGAATCTCCACGCTAAAACAGCCTCTGAAGATTCGCCTGCTAGGATTAGCACCTTCTCACCTTTTGTAGAAATACTGGTTATATTCCATCAAGCCCTACTTTATTAAAGGGCTGGAATCGTGCAATAGCCCAACGTGGTCTCCTTGACTGTGTAACCAGGGTGCAATTTTTTAACTTGCACGATTGGGCTTTCCTTACCTTTCTCAGCAGATCGTCATAGGCTGATTGGCCCTCAGATAGGCGCACCCATGAACAGCTCCAGAATTCTCTCACTGAAACTCTGTAGGTACCACCTACGCTATCGCCTACCTTCTCTTGTCAAGATTCTATGTTTTCTGGCGCATTCCGGAGTATCACTGACAGAATTTTCACCAGGCGCTTCGCATGGCCTTTCTTATTTCTTTATTGCACTGCGTCAATGATCTTTTGTCAAAACCTATGGTCAACCAGGACTGGGAAATTTACAAAAGAGCATTGACGCAGTGCAATAAAGAAATAAGAATGGCCAAACAAAGCGCCTGAAGAAAATTCTGTCACTGATACTCCGGAATGCGCCAAAATACGTGGAGACAGTGACATGACAAGAGAAGCTACTGTGGACAGGGTAAGTTTCCTGAGGAAAGATGACGGAACTGTAATGTGATAGCAATGTAATATAATTTTTAAATAAATCATAACTAGTGGTTCCAGCCAGCCGCTATCTTCAGGTCAAGAGCCGCGGCAAATAAAAACCCTTTCAAACGAGGGTCAGTGCACGGTCAAAGGAACACCGCTAGCTAAAACCCTTTCAAACAGGGGTCATTACACGGCCATTGTACAGAAGCCACCTGGCCGGTATTCCCTTCATACAAGGGTCAACGAACACTCAAAAGGCCACCTGGCTGCAAGCAAGTCTTTGATAATCACCGACAGGCCACCATCTGTCGCCACACTGGTCACTGACCTAACTCACCCTGGTCACCGACCTATTCAAGACCTAGGGTCAACATACTGCAAGAGATGTATTAGTGTGGCTCGTACTTACACGCCTGTCAATGTGTGAGTAATACCAATATAAACTTCGCCCCACTGGATGAGGGGATCAGTTCTACAGCAGTTATACATCAGTATTCAACAGTCAGACAGAAGTTCACGTCAGTTCAAGCAGTTTCGCGAGCGCTTCCCTATTCAAGGTTTAAACATACATTTATTATTTCATTAATCATTACAGTTGTGCATCTTAGTTACTATTTCAATCACTTTAAATTAATTGTAGTTTTATCTATTTCAAACACTTTAAATTATTGTTAAAATGTAGTCTATTTTCGTAATTTAGTAGTTCGTATTTCGATTAACAACTCTCTAAAAATCTCTAACTAACATCCACCTATTCATCACATCAAATCCCTCTTCAAGACATCTGATTCCAATACAGAACCTACACAGATTCAGTTGATGAATCCCTGGAGCTGTTCAAGGGCTTGATAGCATGAAAGCTAAACTATAAAAATTGATTATAATGATAAAATCAGACAGTGATTTCCCATTTTTTATTACGCTTACCAATACACACACACACACACACACACACACGGAAATGGAAGGGGAGAGTTTTTTTCTAAAAATCATTGTATCCTACTCATGGTCCTCAAAACACTCATTTTCGTTGAAAAAATCGAAGATTGTAATAGGATCCGAAGAGAGGGATCCAAAGCAGAGAGAGAGAGAGAGAGAGACACAGAATCACTCACTAGTTTAGGCCAGAGACTAGAGTGGGAGAAACTCTTTAAATACAGCTGTGACAGCCATAGAAGGGAATCTACCGACACTCTTGCAGAGAGTTCATATAGCAGTCACAACGCGTCATCAACCTTTTTCTCTTTACCTCTCACTACCATTTTATTTATATTTTAATGTAAAGTCCAGGCAGTTTGTGCTACTTTTCTATTATATAGTGCTCAGCTTTACTTCTAGTTTATTTATCTATCTAACCCAACTTCTCTCCTTCTCAAACCTATCATAAAGATCTGATATGATGTAGGAGAGTAGTGGGTGGTGTCTTTTTTTTTTAATTTAAGGCATGTCAACCACCTATGATCATTGGCGCCTTCTCAGTACACTGCCGCCCTCCGGACAGTGTTCTATCGCCACAAACAACACTATCCATCACCGGACAGTGAGCTGTAGAGGCTCCTAGGAAGAGAAAATCTAGGAGCAGCACCACTGAATTCGAATCCAGGACCTCCTCGTGAATTTGTACGTTTAAATTCCATATTTATATTTATTGTGTTTATTAATCATTCATTTTATATAAACAAATAAACAAATATCTAATAAGCAACAGAAAATCTTAAAATACAATTTTTTTTTTAAATAATAAAAATATAAACTTATATATATTGTACAGTAGATAGAAATAGAAATGAAAATAAATTATTAAATTGTTAATAGTTTATAAAAAGTCACGAAAAGCTTGTAAAATATTTTAGTGTAGAACTAAGTATCGGTTGTAGTGAACAAGTATTATTGGTAAAGGGCTCTAAATAAAGAATGTTTGAACCAATAGGTTTCTACTTTACCGTTTATCAGATCTTAAAATTTATCACCACATAGAATGTATTGAATGGCCGACTTACCAAACTTGATAATATAAAAGTTACCTCCTTTCTTTTTTTTACTCTCTCTCTCTCTCTCTCTCTCTCTCTCTCTCTCTCTAGATATACATTATCACTGATAACTGGTTGTAAATTAAGAATTGTAGTCCTCTCAAAAGTACACAATTTATAAATATTAAAACTTATCCATGTAGGTGTAATAAAACCACTTCATTGTACTGCCGGCCATTGTTGTTAGATATATCGCTAGTATCTCTATATTTATGTTAGCTTAAATGAGTAAAAAATTTCCAATTTAAAAAAAAAAATTTATAATTATATTAAATTGATAAGAGAAAATGCTTTTTTCACACCCAATTTTTTTCAAATGTATACGATTAAGTTATTTGCTGAAAGAGTTAAAGAATTATTATTATTATGCCGGGTGCCTGATGGCTTGAGACCTAAACCTATGTGGGGGCGATGCTCCCTTATCATCATCGCTTTAATTAATCTTCCCCGATAGCTTACCGATCAGTATACAATATCCCAAGATATCCTTAAACTCCAACTCGCCCAGGCAATCCTGCGAGAGTGGTGCCGTCCCAAATACGCGAAACCTAGTACCAGCGAAACGGGGACACTGACATAGATAGTGATACACCGTTTCCCTGACTCCGTCGTCGCACTTCTGACAAATGGGACTAGACGTCCTCCCTATGTTAAACAAGTGACTAGACACCCAAGTGTGTCCAGCACTGCCCCCCACCAAGGTCCTCAGACCTGTCCTACTGAGGGACAGGAGATACTCCGAAATTCCCTGTTATTTATTTTTATAAATCTTTTAGCTTGGAGGCACCCCTGCGTGTCCCCCCAGCATTTCTCCAAGGCTCTCATCACCCAAAGTCTAATCTGTTTGTCACGAAACTTCTTTGTGACGGCAAGGGCTGGTTCAGGACCACACAATGGTAATGATGATCCCTCCCTAGCCAACTGATCCGCCCTCTCATCATTACCCTCTATTCCCGCATGTCCGGGAATCCAATATAGACGCACCTTACCCCTCCGAGCCAAAGCATTAAGCCTTCTGCTACATTCTCCCACTAGTTTCGAGCTCCACCATTGTTTACTCAAAGCCCTCAGTTCGGCCTGACTATCAGAGAAAATCCGCCCTCTTTGATCTCTCCCTGCCACTCCCCCACAAGGCGGCAGCATTCAATAATGCTCACCATCTCGGACTGGAAGACAGTGGCCAAACCACCCAAGGCCATCAAACTCCCTCTATCCAACTCCTGCAACCATGCTCTCGCTCCTGAAAGGCCATAATATATATTAAATTGATAAGAGAAAGTGAGTGTTTACACCCAATTTTTTTCAAATGTATACGATTAAGTTATTTGGTAAAAGTGTTAAAGAATTTATACTTTTGCGTAAGTTCGATTAAGGATGTTCCACTAGAAAATCTTCTAGAGTTGTTTTAAAATTAATTTTTGAATTTTTCTAAAATCAAATTCTATTTTAGATCAATAATGTGACTATATTGATGTTTCAATAAAAAAAAATATGAACTTGGAAGATAATATGGGATTAAGATATTCTATATATTATACAAACTGGATTTACTTGAATAGAAATTTAAAGCAATATCATCCAAGCTTGCCGACTTCCAACAAGATAGCTCACCTTATGAATATTTATCACCCAGCCATCTACATACACTTCAATACTACACAGTTCTCTATCTAATCAGCTTTACTTTATTTTTATGTATTTATACGACAATTTATTGCCATATGTTCCATTTAAACAGAATTTTATTATTTTAAAACTTATAGACCTTAAGAATATAGGCGGTAAAATTTTTAAAAATATAAAATATTAAATAATAAATTAAAGAAATTTTTAATAGGAAATTTACTGTATTTTCTTTCAGGATCTTGTTCACGGTTAATTAACAACTAGATAACGATTAATTCGATCCTATATTCTAGATTTTGTTTTCATTTAATGGAACAGGATAAATTTAAAGATTGCAATTGTAGTGGAAGAAGTAAATGAAAATATATTTTATTTGAAGGATATTCTAACATTCGCTGGTAAAAGGGACACCGTTACAGAAGAGGTCACAGAACATTGGTAGCTTTGTCTTTTTGCCCCCTCTCACAGGGAAGGATTTGTGAATTAGCAAGAGAAGGCATTATTCTTTCAAGAGAGTGTCTAAATTCTGCTTTAAAACAGCACAGTGTGAATTAGACATTCAATGAGAACATTTGTCTCAGGAATCGCTCTCTTAAATTCAGTGCCAGTTGTAGGTTAAAAATATTTGAGTTAAATTAATCTAGCTACTAGTTAGTTATTCGATTCTGGGTTTTATAAGTTAATTCAAAATTAATAATTATCTTGTAAATTTACTAAATTTAATATATAGTTAAAATTATTTATTTAACAGTGGTTCTTATTCTTTATTTCTAATTCTTCTATCTCCATTCTTAAACATACACACTCACAAGCCCCATTATAAAACCACTCGTGCTACAATACTTACAAACATACAACACGCCACACATCATACCAACACTACATTTCACAATAATATCGTATAATATAAATTAAAACAGATTTCAAATAATAAATCCTAAATGTGAAAGTTTCATAGTACTTTCAATTTCTGCCATTCTCAATGTTTTTTTTTTAATAAACATTCTTCAAAGTTGTTATATTAATATTTAGTTGTTGGTAAAATTATAGATAAGGTGGAATCTTATATTAAAAATAAAACGACAGTTACTCGAGGGAAGCTTTACCTTTGCAACTTTCACGTATATTCACTTTCATATATGTATTCACGTAAAGGTGATAAATATATATAATATAATATATATATATATATGTGTGTGTGTGTGTGTGTGTGTGTGTGTGTATGTATGTTTGTATTTGTAGTGAAATGATTTAAAAAAGTAGATCGAGAAGCTGAAAAACTGGAATACAATTTAAGTAAAAATCCATTTCAGATGACTGATTTTCATATTCTTCAAATTTAGAAAATCAGGACCAAATTCTGCGATCTTTAATAGCTGGGGATGAATTCAGAAATGGATAAATGTTCTTATATGTAATAAAATAAAATAAACAACGTTGTTAGAAACAATTAGGAGTCTACATTGTATAGGAACTTTATTTTATAATTTGCTTTCATTATAAATTTACATACTATTTTTTGTTTTGTTTTTTAAATTTTTTTCTTCTTGATCCATGATGGCACATGTTCTATTGATTTTTCTTTAAGGTATCCCAACACAGTACTTTGGCCGGCAATGTGTGGTGGAGCTTCGGGATATCGAATATGGTTCCGCAAATCTTCTTTTATACCCCCAAACCAATTGACGAAGGGGTGTGTGGGCACCTAAACAGTGCCATCCATTGTATAAACAATTTATAGCGTGGCAATTGCTCTTCTGAGGATTGCCAACTTAAATTAATCTTATGTAATAATTAATATACTTATTCACATATTTATTTATGGATACATATATATACATATGTATATAAAGGAAGTATGAGAAGGATAGAGAATTAGAGAGAATGGATTTTAGAAAAATTAAAACTAGATAATAAGCTGTATAATGAAAAGAACCCACAAACTTTACATAAAAATGAAGTTAGGGTAGCGAAAGAAATATAAAGAGACAGACTGGCTGAGTGATAAGAAGGTTGCTTACTGGTTGTTGTAAACTGGTCTTAACAGTCGCTCTTTCATACGAATCAAACTGTCCCGTCTTAGTCTGGCCTAGGTGGAGAGTAACTAAATTTTTATTCATTTAATGTGTGCTTCTCCGCACTTCGGATCGTATGAATCTTTAATGATTCGGATCCCATTATATATACATATATACTAGTGTATGTTTTCATAGATTATATGTAGCGTAAGAGAATTAAATGCAATATCTACTGAACTCAACTTCATTCTTTTATATTACCCTCGTTGTTTGGTGGCTATTTGCAACGAGAAATATTTTTATAAACATTCCTTCTCCTTAAAGTTTCCCAAGTCTAATCAGGATGAAGTACTTTTTATAAATATTCCTACATACCATGTATATACCATTATAATAAAACTTCTTGTGAAAACGGAAAATGTTGTTTAGTTGAGGAAGCCAAGGCTGGTCGAAGGAAGGTAAAGATTGATTGCTTTGTTTTGTATATTATACTCTGTTGTACAAATATACTAGCCTAGCGAAGGCAAAATAAGGTGGGAAGAGCATATTCTATAATTTTGTGGAAATAAAGACTTCGACTCCTCTTAAGTGAAATAAAGCAAAAACAAAATAGCAGTAGATTTGCTCAATGAGTCCCGACGGACCGGATGTTAAGATTAAGAAAAAGGAAGAACAGACACTATTAGAAATGAGAGAAAAATATTTGAAAGTATTTACATGTGTCTAAATATAAAATCCATGTGTAAGAAAATGTGGAGTAACAATGAAGTAGACATGTTGACACAAAAGTTAGAGAAAAGATACAAGTTAAAATGGTAAAACGATGATGATTCCTGTGTGTATGTTCTTTTTTCATTGTCTGTGGGAGGGACCATGCCCCTATGCTATTCAAAGCCCTTCTGGGCACATATAGCTACCCCAAGGTTCGGAGCCTCCTCAGTGCACTGCCGGCCTCCGGACAGTGTTCTCTCGTTACAGACAACACTGTCCATCACCGGACAGTGGCTGTAAGAGGCTCCTAATAAGAAAAAAATCTAAGGGCAGCAGCTGGACTTGAACCCGGGACCGCCGCATTGCTAGTCCAGCGCGCTACCACTGAGCTAATCCCTTCCCTAGTGTATGTTATCTAAAGGATGGATTAATGAAATTTCCTGACGACGTTTTTTATTAGGCTACTATAGGAGGATGCCTAGAAAAATTAAGGATAGAAGCATAGAAGGAGTTCATCAAAGACCAGTTGATATGGTCGGAAGTTGTTTTACAGACAGAAGCCCATTAAAATTTTGATCTAAAAACATTATTTTAGACAGACTAGTCCTCAAAATATGAAATTACTATTACAACGTAGCGATCGAAGGTAGGGAAAGCTTAACTCACAACTGGAGAATATTGTTCTGTCACTGTTTAAAGACAAATTACGGTTGGATATAACTCCAAAAGATATAGATTATATAAAGAAGACTGGGCAGAAGTGAAACTAAAAAAAACCTATTTTAGTAAGATTAATTTCCTTTAGAACTAAAATAGAAATTTTGGGAAATCGTGATGACACAGAATATTCAGATTCAGAACACTTCCTTGTAGGTGTACGACAAATAAGAAGTGAACTCTTGGAATTTAAAAAAATGGCGATTGGAAACAAAAAAAAAAAGGGCATTGCTTATATGATAAATTACTCATTGAAGGGAAATTGTTTACTTTAGAAGTATTGAAGGAAGTAAGCCAATCAATTAGGCAAGTTGACCTAGCTGAGGAGGGAGGTATGGGTAGTAAGTCTAAGGAAAGAAATCAAGTTATCAGCCAAAATAAGAATAAATATGATTCTGGTACGTTGAGCTGGATGCAAAGAAGAGAGAATGACATAAAGGAGAATTCGGGACCTCTGGCAATATCAGGCAGAAAGGAAGTAATCAGATATAAGCGACCGAAGGTGCATTCGAGCTCAGAATAGCAGAAAAAGAATGCGGCAAGATTAATGGCGCCTAACGAAGGAAATGGCAATGGAAAAATTAATACTTTGGAATTAGAAAGTAAGGAACAATTAAGTTTGTAAGTCGTGACTTGTATATTTCAATAGCCATAAAGATATATAAGTAATAGTAATAATTATAATAAGAATAATTATAATATGTTGTTCTCTTTTGAATATAAAAAATAAAAAATTTAGTTAGAAAACTTTATAAAATTTGTGAAAAGAACTCATTCAGTGATGATTTGTTGAAGCTATAATTAAATGATTAAAAAAAAAAGAAACTTATAAAAATACTATACGTTTAGCGAGAAACAATTATTTTAGATGGGGTCCAGGAAGCTTTTAATTCTGCATTTAAATTCGAAAAATTGTTGGCAAGTGGTTCGAAAATTTCAGAATAGAAATTATAGTGTAAATGTTATAAATATGAGAGAATTGTTATAAATACGAGGTTTTCTATAAAAACTTGATTCAGGAACGTTTAAGTTGATGGTTTTACTTTCCTTGGTGTCTACAATTCCGAGTTGGATTTTGAATTTACATTAGGATTACAACTTGGTATAAAATTAAAAAAAAAAAAAAAAAACGAATAAAGCAACCGGATCAGTGTGGGCACCTTAGAAAAAAACATAAGAAAAGCTCTCCATCTAAGTACCTTTCAAAGGTAAGTATTCAATATAATTTTACACTTAGTAAGTTGTATTACCTGTTAAGAAGCTTGCTATGTTATTTCAATATTTTTCCATCTATATTTTCATTACTTTTCTTTTTCTTATTACAAAGGTATATCGATTAGTTCGTCCAGTATTGAAATAGATTCTTTTTTATTTATTTTTATTTAAATAGTTTAATAAAAAAAATAAATAAATTAAACGGTCTACTCGACCGTTCTTATGAAGGAAAAGGATTGTGAGATTCGGTCTTTTTTAAAAATAAGAAAACTTAAATTCTTACCAACGTTTCGACAAATTTTATGTCTATTTCAAGGCATAAAAAAAAAACTATCAAATAATCTTCAAAACAAACCAAATTTAAAAACTTATTTTCCAAATTTATACATAAGTTTTTAAATTTTTTATGTTTTGAAGATCTCATCAGTGGGAGCGGGGGTGCCGCAGGGGAGTATTCTTGGCCCAGTACTGTACACTGTATACACATCCGATATACCCACACATCCGTCCACACTACTATGTACATATGCAGACGACACAGCCATACTAGCTTCTAGCACAAACCCAACATCAGCATCACACAAGTTACAGACACACTTACATCTGATAGAAAGATGGGCAAAAAAGTGGAGAATTAAAATGAACCCACGAAAATCCCAACAGGCCACGTTTACTCTCCGGCGGGGCTCCTGTCCTGCTGTCTATTTTAACAATAACTCTCTTCCTTCTGCCGACCTGGTGCGCTACCTTGGACTCTTCATAGACAAACGACTTACATGGAACCCACACACACGACTTAAAAGACAAGCACTGACTGAACGGGCCAAACTTCTCTACCGACTTATCGGAAGACGCTCTAAACTACCCACTGAACTGAAGAGACTAATATACAATACTATATTAAAACCTATGTGGACTTACGGACTAGAGCTGTGGGGTTCAGCCAAACCGATCAACATACGGACTATACAGACGTTTCAATCAAAACTACTCCGACAGATAGTAGACGCACCTTTTTACGTTACAAACCTAACTCTCCATAACGACCTCAACATTCCTTTCGTACAACAACTCGCCAAGACTAAATATAATAAATTTCACTCTGCTCTCTCTCTCACTGCTCTAATCCTTTCGTACAATCTCTCGCCTCCACTACCATCCCTGACAATCCACCACGGACCGACTGAACGGCCAGTGGCCCCGAGATTTCCTTCGGGACTGATCAGTAGCTGGTATCCCGTAGAGAGTGCTACCACTGGGTAGTTTCTCTCCTCCTACTTTTCACGCCTCTGTAATCTCATCAACATATTTACTTATTGTATGTATCTATATACAGATTGTAAATGGCTAAATAAAGAAAAAAAAAAAAAAAATGTTTTGAAGATTATTTAATAGTTTGTTTTTTTTATGCCTTGAAAAAGACAATATATTTGTCGAAACGTTGGCAAGAATTTAAGTTTTCTTATTTTTTAAAAAGAAAATAAGATAAATATAATATAATATATATATATATATATTCCTTCTTAAAATAAAAAAAACGTAAATAATGATGCAATCGTATTCATCTTCTTATAGGTAAGTAACTGCAAGTATAATGGTTGTTATGAAGTAAGTACAAAGTATTGTTGAAAAAGATTCAAGTTCGATATTTTCATTAAATGCATGTTTTTTTTACTTTCTCTTTCTAACTCCTAGAAAGAGAAAGTATCGCGATCGTTTCTAAATATTCTAAATTGATATTTTCATCGGTAATACATGTTTTGAGGTCCTCTGAGTCGATTTTATGTGTATGTGTGTGAAAGAAATATTTCCAAAATGAAAAGTCGACAGGAACAGATTTTTGAGGAAAACTTGGTGTACCGTTTTTAGTAGATTGATAGATAGATAGATAAATACTTTTATTAACATACAGTAATATACAATTTTTCCATACAAAAAAGTAATTTAGTGACAATGGCAAAGGCCGCCTGTCAAGAGCACAGGTTTGTGAAATTAAATATTACGAAGGTCTTCTAAAAATGAAGAATAAGGTAATATAAAAAGTATATATAAGTGTAAATTAGAAAAAATAAACTTAAAATTTACAAAACATTTTAACTGAAACTTAAAATCATTTTTCTCAGATAAAAAAGGTAAAGTAAAAGTATAGATTAATAATTAAATACTTTTTGCGGATGTGGCTGAAAATAGGACACCGGCCAAGGAAGTGAAATACGTCCTCTACTTCTTTCAAATTGCAAATTGAACAAAGGTATATTTTCCCTTGAATATAAGGTTTAAAATTTCAAATTTAAAAGCTCACCTCTTAATTTCATTATTAAACTAACATTAATTATGTCAGAAATAGTATTGTAGTTGACCTGGAATGAAAGCTGCCTGTAAATTGGGTGGAAATGACCCTGAAAAGCTCTCCTTCTGTATTCTGCTCCGTTTTTAAGTACTAGTGTAGTGGAATCGATTATCGTGATTCCGGAGTAATAAGTCAGATGTCTTGAAGAGGGATTTATTAGGCGGAAGTTAGTTTAGAGATTTCAGAGAGTTATTACTTGAAATACTAAACACTGAATTTACAAAAATAGACTATATTTTTACAATAGTTTGAATGTGAGGATTGGTAACTACAATTAATATGAACTGTTATAAATAAATAAATAATTTAAAGACATAAACAACAACTAATTTAAAATGATTAAAATAAATAAACTAATATGCACAACTATGAAATGTTTGCTAGAATAATTGTAAGTTTAACCTTGTATAGGGACGCGCTCGCGGAAGTATATCTGCTACTCGTTGAAACTGTAATGCTAATAATCGTAATACTGATGATATACTGATTCCCTCCTCTAGTGGAGCAAAGTTTATATTAGTATTACTCACACACTGTCAGGTGTGTAAGTAGTACTCACACTAAGACATCTCTCGTAGTGTGCGACCTTGGCTAGGTCGGTGACCATTGTGATTTAGGTCAGTGGCCAGTGATTTTCAAAAGACTGGTAGCCTTGAATCGGCCAGGTGGCTTCTGTTCAATAATGATCCTTTAAAAGGGTTTTATCGGTGCTTGTTTGACCCACGTATTGAAAAGGCTTTTTGTTCGGCGCGGCCCTTGTCTTGAAGACAGCGGCCGGCTAGGCCACCAGTTATAAATTATCCTTTCTTCACTTGACATTGCTATGTCATTACACTAGCAACGTATGTGACATGAAATTCGGGCAAAATCGGATCAACCTGGGGAGCGACTTAAACTTCCGTTTTTTGAATTTTCACGAAAACAATTCCAATTTTCTATGAACATCGTGTACTATCTATGAATTTGTTGCAATTTTATTTGAAAAATTTTCTGAGAAAATTGATTTTTTGGGGGGTTCTGGGTCTGAGGCGTTAATTAAGCTTTCCTCTGAAGTTCCACTTCAATGCAATATATAGATTCTACCTTGGATTTATGGTATGGTTATTATATTATATGCTAGGTTGTTATATGCGGCTGTGGTGGGGTGGCGTCGCATAGAGATAAGATCCGCTAGACTTCTGCTTGAGGATATTCAACGCTTGGCTTGTCTGGCGGTGACCGGTGCGATGCGGACCACGCATACAGCTGCAATGGAGAATTTATTGGGAATTCCACCGCTCATTATATTATAGAGGTGAAAACTATGGCAATGAAAGCGTGTTATAGAATTAAACAGGCAGGTTTTTAGCAGAGTAAGCGATATGGTCATTCTACCATTCACCGCAAGATGCTTTTGAAGGTTCTCGTTACATGTTTTCCTTCTGATAAAATGTTTTCGAAGACTTTTTGTTTTCGAGCATTCTTACAGTGTCAGGTTACCCTCTAGGGAAGATTGGTCAAGATTTGGTGCGTCTGGTGTGATACCTGATAATTACTTCCGGTGTTACACGGACGGTTCAGAATGGATGGTAGGTTGGAGCTGCGGTCTATTTTGAGACCGGAGATCATTTGGCAGTATCTCTTGGTGAATGTACCACAGCCTTCCACACTGAGGTTTATGCTATTCTTTGTTGTGTTTTGGATGAGAGGATATGTAAAACTAACTTAAAAGGTGTTTGTATCTGCTTGGACAGCCAGGCTGCGCTGAAGTCGCTGAGTTCATCTATCTTCACTTCCAGGGAATTTTGGGGAATGAGGAAGTGGATAGGTTTGCCAAATTAGGCGCCTCTCTTTCTTTCATTGGTCCCGAGCGTTGCTGTTGGCATGTCTTCTGGCATATGTCTGTCAGGATTCCAAACATGGACAGCTTCACAGCATTCATCCTTCATGGATGAATGATTCAGTTGGTTTTCGGCAGTCCAAAATGCTCATCGGAGGTCCGGACAAGGCCATTAGTGAGACGTTGCTGTGTTTTTCACGGAGCTCTCTCACGCGTCTGGTTGGATCTCTTACTGGACATTGTGATTTAAGGAGACACATAATGGGGCTCATGCCGGATCCCATTTTGTAGAGTCTGTGAGACAGAGGAGGAAACACCCATCCATCTTATGACTGATTGCCTGGGTTGTGAGGAAATTAGGTTCAGAACCTTTAGTCGGAATAGAATGTCTGTGGAAGAGCTTAGGCTATTTCCGCTTAAGGTTATTGTCCGATTTATTCGGACTGCGGTGAATCTTAGATGGATTGGATCCGCGGGTCTGGATTTTTGTTCTAGACCCGGTTTGTTGTTGTTTTTCTTGGGGTAGCTATATGGGTCCAGAGGGGCTTTGGATAGCGTAGGGTTTGGTCCCTCCCCACAGACAAATAATTAATAATAATAGATTCTACCACAATAAAATGTGAATAATATGCACTAAATTAGCATTGCTGGAATTTCAAATTTCAATGAAAATTGGTTAATAGGGAATTACGGACCTTACAGAATACGATTTCCATTAACTTGTAATATTTAATTATCCAGATAAAAACAGATCACTTTTATTTGTAACATTTTCCCCAAAAAACTGATTTTTAGGTATCTGCAGAACTTATGGCGTTAAATTTCAAATGTTATATGGAATTAGTTTAACTCATTTCTAGAATACAATATAATCACTTCCACTATCTGTCTGGGTAGGTACTTGTCCTCCCTACGTACGCACACACACACACCTCTATTATTTATTTTAGAATTAATGAGCGAAATTTGATGTTCAAAGGAAATTCGTCATTTTATGGATTGTATTACCAGGTAATAAGGGGGAGAGCCGCATGAGTGCTCCACACTAGATTTTATTTATTTGGTCGTGTATGTCCCTGTAAAGTTATTTGAATATATTCTACAAGTCTGCATTAAAATTTTATATATTATTCATCCACACAATAAAAAATAAATTTACACTGGTCAAAAAAATCTTTGCATATTGCAAGATTTTTGTATTTCTGTACTTTGTCCGGTAAATTATGTTGAATTTCTTTGTTTTTTATGACATTGGAAACGTGTTACATTTGTTTTTCTGACAATGTGCTCATTCATTCACTACTTGTTAAGAGATTTTGATCAGTTGTGAGAAGTTGAGCTGATTGCGTGCAGTTGAAAAATTTTTTTGTTGATTGCGTGTAAGTCGAAAGGGAAGTAATTTTACCGTGAATTTAAACAGCAATGCCCCGGCACACGATTTCAGCAGCAGATAGAGTTCGAATAGTGACTTCAATGCAACATGGTCAAATGATACAAGCTTAAGTAGCTCAAGTGGTGCGATGCAATCAAAGTGACATTTCCAGACATTGGCGGAAATTCCAACAGACACAAACCATAGCTGATAAGCCTAGTATAGGGCGACCAAGCAAAATAACCGCTGCTCATCTGTATACATCTGTATTTCCGCTAGGACAGCAACACCTTATGGAGGGAGCTTCGAGCGGCCATAGGAATCAATGTGTCGACAAAAACTGTTCGAAATCGACTCCACAACGTTCGCGAAGGCCATTCAGGGCACCACACCTCGAATATCGCCACAGACTTCAGCATGTACAATGGGTAAGAAGATAATGAAAATTGGACCCGGGTACAATGGGCCCAAACGCTATTACAGATGAGGTACGACTTCGCTTCATCCAGATGACAAAAGTATTCATGTCTGGATGGAAAATGGTCTTCGATTAAATGAAGTTTTCATTGTTGAACGCTATCAGCAAGGTGGCGGTTCAGCACTCTTCTGGGGAGGAATAATGATGAGACGCCGCACACCACTAGTCCACATACAGGGCAATATGACGTCACAAAAATATGAGAACAACGTCCGTGAACCCATTGTTCGTGGATTTAGTGCTAATAGTGAAGCAATTTCACTTTAATGGACGACAATGCTCGCGCCCACAGCGCACAGTCTGTGAATAGGTTCTTGGAAAGCCATGGTATTCCAAGGATGATCTCCTGATTTGAAAACAGCAATTTCCAACCGTCCCCAACCACCATGAGCTCTGCAAGGCCCTTATCCCTGCTGCCATAGAAGAATGGGATAATCTTCCGCAAGAGTACTGGATACCCTGGTATTGAGCATGCCACACCACCTCCAAGCCTGTGGCAGAGCTCATTGATGCCACATATATCACTGATTACACAGAAAATCTACTTTTGTGGTTTAAGGATTACGTGAGTTTTTGTTTACATTTCTATATGACGAAATTTTCTTTTTTTTCACATTGGCTCATGTGCTATCTCTAAGGTAAAGTGTTTTTTGTTTGCTTGTACTGTACACTACTATAAGATAAAGAACGTTGTATTATATTTGGTTCAGAAATACAAAATCTTGATATATGAAAAACTTTTTTTGACCACTGTATTAAGCGAAAGCCAGTAATAAATTAGAGGAACCCCCCAGTCAATAGACATTTTGCTGAATTGTAGTAACAAAATTGAATAGATTCCAAAAAAAAAAAAAGCCCTTACTTTAACATATTAATTAAAACTTCGTATGATTTATTTTATTTATTGGTTAAATTTTTACGGCAAAAATTCCATTTTTATTGTCTTCTTCTACTTAAGAGAAAAAATGTAGCAATCGACAGATTTCCAAAATTAAGTTTTCTCCGGGATTACGGACTCGAGATCCCCAGAGTGAGAGAAATGTTTTGTTTTTTTTAGGATATGACCTATGATTTTAGGATATGGTTTTATATATGGAAGTAAACAGGACTCAAAACATATAAAGTCCTTGACAACTTTGTTTTTAGATATTACTAGCGAATATATCAAGCAAAATCTATCAATCCATTAGTGCTATATTAACGAATGGTTTTTTAAGTTTCAAACTCTTCGGGATATAAACTAAACTTATAATAAAAAAATGTATCAAAAAAAAAAAAACTATCTGGTATGAAACACTCATACAACTTTCTCTTAGTGCAAGTCACACTGTTATAATTGGCATGACAATAGACCATTTTCTCAATGGTTTATCCAGTTCTTTTGGATTTTTTCAAAAAAAAATTCTCTAACCGTTTTCTTTAAGCTATGGCCACTAACTATATCAATATAATAATAAAAGGGAAGTAGCCGTCTTTCACGGACCTCTCTAAGGCATCTGGTTGGCTTCCTCATTGGGCATTGTGGCTTAAGGAGATATCTCTATACAATGGGACTCAAGCCTGACCCCTTTTGTAGAGTTCGCGATACTGTGAAGGAAACATCCATGCATCTAATGGCGGATTGTTTGGGCTGTGAGGAGATTAGGTTTAGGACTTTCGGCCGGAAGAGGATCTTAAGCTATGTCCTTTTAAGGTTTTGGTCCGATTTGTTTGGTCTGTGTTTGAATATTCTAAAGAGTATACCTATAGATTTAGTGTGCGTACGTTGAATACTGTGTACTTCCTTTGAAATTCAGAATTTCCTTCTCTCTAATAAATTACTACTAATTACTCTAAAATCCTTCCATTATGACATTTATAACAAAATTTCATGTCGTATTGCTAAAGTTTTTATTGAGAAAAAACTCCCAACAATTCTTGAGAAGCTAAAAATATCATCACCACTTATCGACAGTTTTATAACTTGCACTGCTAACCACTCCATTTTTTTCTTAAAAAAAAACTGCCCATATTTCTAATGGATTATAAAGAAAAAGATTATAATAGTGGACCTATCAGACATCCCTATATCATGAGAATTACAATATTCCTTAGCCTGATAAATTAGATTTGGCCAAATGGATCCAAAGATATTTCATTTTTACAGATGGATCCAAATATAGTGACATTGTCTTCTAATAACTTTCAGTCTGTTGCCGAAACAGCCATAATAACTTATTGCTGGTGGAGGAAGGGGTTACGATGTCTTGGACCAACGAGGGATTCACACACCTCACTGTGAAGCATACAATTTCATGGATCCCTAACACTGGGACCCATACAAACACCACTGAAAGTTGTTGGCGACTAAAGAGACGGACGTGGTTTCCGCAGAGATATTCGTAATGATGGCATGGAAGATCATCTGTGCTTATATCTCTGGCGAGAGAATTGAAGCGCTTGGGGGCGAGACTCTTTCCTTGCTCATCTTTAAGACATCGCGGCTCTCTATCCTGGTGGTGTAGCAGATGACAGTGAGAGCGACAACGATTAAATGTCATAAGTTAGCTACATTGTGTGACGCTGGCATAT
>JAAEAF010014777.1:0-19220 GCA_011037195.1 Triatoma infestans | reverse complement strand
GCCAGTTCGAGCAAGATCTGTAATTAATGAGGAGTAAAATTTATAATAAAATAGTAATTTTCTTCTTATTCAATCAAAAAACCGTTATAATATCATTTTGAAATTTCTTATAGGAATCATGTTTTCATTCATAATTTGTAAAATATCAGTCACAGAAAAAAACCGTACAAGTAAATTTTTCTTACAAAAAATAGAGGAATCTATTTCTTAAATAAAAACCACACCTACCCATTTGAAAGAATAAAGTTGGTGCCTGTATCTTGCTTCTGGAAGCACCAAAACAAATTTGCAAATTAAATTTGGTTTTCTAATAAGAAAACTACGGGGACACGTATTTTTTAGTGTTTTTATAGTTATCTTAGTTTCCGAGAAAAAGTCGTTATCCATAGACCTTGGGACACCCTGTAATATTTTAGTTATATATATATCAACAAAAATTAATCCTTTAATATATTATTCCAAATAAATAATTGTTTGATGTCATTTTTTTTTCAATTCTTAAGTTGGGTCGTTTTTAATGGAGCAAGTACAACAATGGTTAGATAGCATCTTTTTTTACTCTTCTATTCGTTGTAAAGTTACCGTTTGTTTATATTTGAATTCATAGTATCTTGTCATTAACTACTTGTAGTTTTCTAATTTTATTGATTATGTTCCTGAGAAAGAACTCCAAAGGTGTGTCCGAAATGTTGAAAATAAACTTTTCTTAAAAACTCTTCTTCTATGATGTCTGCCAGCCACCGTTGTACTTCTATTAACTCGCTTTCACATTTCAAATGTTAATGATAATAGAAAAGAATACGATAATAACAATGTGCTTGCTTATTCTTGTAATGTTGTCTATTATAGAGTTTCTAGTGGGTAGACCGCCGGCCAAGGAGGGCTGTAAGATTTCTGATGGGGAGCCACTAACAAATGAAATAATAAAATCAAATGTCACATACATTCTTGAATATGTGGGTGGGTTCGCAATGCTGGATAACATCTAATATTTTATCCATCGTAGCATGCACTTTGATTTTTGTTCCTGCCCGGTTTCGAATTTTAATCCATTGTCATAGCAAATTCACCAAGTTCGTGTAGAGAGTTCATTTCAACGTAATTTTTGCTATTACACTCACACTTGTAGGTTTGTTGGTTGTTTACATGTGGGGAGGTTATAAGGTTATGTTATTATGTGTGTGTGTGTTTAGTTACAAAATAGAATTATTATAAATTATGATTAGACATTAGAAAAAAAATGTATAATAAATAGTATGTTTTGAAGGATACTTTATAATTAAATTTTAATAGTGTTGTTAAGTATGCTTAGTTTTTGGTAAGTCATTTTTATTAAGGGGAGGCTATAAGAAATTTCATTAGTATACTGTACTGAAAACGATAGATAAAGTTTGAAGAAAGACGATGAAAAGTTTATAGTCAGTCACAACCTTGTACAAGTAATAAATAAATGTGAAATATAAGGGTTAATATAAGAAAATATGTTAGTAAATTGATATGTAAGAGGGTTGGCAGCAAAAGGGCCAACTGGAGTTTATATTAAAATAAATAATAGAGGAAATCAATTTTTTTTTAATAGAGGAATTTTTTATTTTGTCTTATCGTAAGCAGAAGATAACTTATCGCCCCGCCCCCCCAAATAAAAATGACTTATACACTTACACTTGTTGGTTGTTTACATGTGGGGAGGTTATAAGGTTATGTTACTATGTGTGTGTTACAATGCAAGGTTTCCATCGTCAGAGCAAATTCACCAAGTACGTGAAGAGAGTTCACTTCAACGTAATGTTTCTGTTACACACATACTTATTGGTTTGTTAGTTGTATACATTTGGGGAGGTTATAAAGGTTATGCTACTATGTGTGCGTGTTTAATGATGAAATGGAATTATTATAAATTATGAGTGAGTGATATGAGAGTGTGAAACTAAGTTTGCTCTGTGCGAGTGTGTTGTCACACTGTCTAAAAAACGCATCCTGAAGGTGGGCGAACGCCCGAAACCGGTCGATGACCACAAAATGAAGCAGGCCACCACGGAAAATGTCTCTGATGCTTTCCAGCTCTGCGGAACCAACCACCACAACAAATAAATTGCTTGTTTTGAAGAATACTTTATAACTAAATTTTAATAGTGTTGTTAAATATGTTCAGTGTTTTTATCAAGTCATTTTTATTAGTGGCGGAGGGTAAAGATTTCAGGAGAATACTGTGCTGATAATATTAGATAAAGTTTGAAGAAAGGCAATGCAAAGTTTATGGATAATCAAAAGCTTGTACAAGTAATAAATAGGTGTGAAATATAAGGGTTAATACAAGAAAATAGGAAGGTAAATTGATATGTAAGAAGGTTGGCAGCAAACGGCAAATTGTAGACGATATTAAAAATAAATAATAGAGGAAATCAAAGTATTTGTTTTTATTTATCATACTTATTTTTAAATTGATATTAATTTTTGTTCAACTTACATTAAGAATACGTATGTTAAGAGAGATGTCGTGATGGCATTTGTTGAGGTATATATATTTTTTTTATATAGCGCGCGAGGAACAAAAAGAATATACATTCTACGTCGGATAAAATACCAGATAGATATATTTGGTCTACAGTTAAAAACATTTTGTAAATGAACATAATGTATCGGAATAATAAAGAAAAAAAATCATTGAAGCTAATCATCTGGGAGACTTGATTAAAAATCAAATAAATTTAAATAAATAATTAATTTATTTCTTTTAAACAATTTAATAAATAAATATTTTATACATTATAAAATTATATTTTAAATCTATAATATAACAATATATAGGAAAAGAGAGAAAATTACTGTTCAATTTTGCTATTAGATTCATTAAAGCCCGCGGTATACCAAAACCATAACCAAACTAACCGCACTCAAAAGCTTAACTGAACGCCATTGGGTTGATACAATATTTCACTGAGGAAATCATTGAATTTTGTTTAAAATTAATAATATTTGAAATTAATTATCATAATTATACTATAAATCTTTGTCTTTCTCTAAAAAAATTAATAATTTTTATTAAATAAAACACACACAAAAAATTAAAATAAAAAATGATCAACAACTCAGAGCACTTTTATGCTTTATTAAAACGTTCCTAAGATAAAAACTTTTAAAATTTTTTGCATTAGAAATATTCTTTATAAAACTTTAACTTTAATTTAAAAAATAACAGAGCACAAGTTTATGAAATTCTATCCGTTAGTCTCTCTTTATTACCTTAATTTCAATCAAAACATGAAATACGGATTTTCATTCCGCTTCTGCACGTATTTTAAATACTGATAATTTGAAAATACTATAATGATTTACCCAAAAAATATATAAATATTTATAGGGGCGAGTGTTGGTGTATTGGTTATGAGCATGGACTTGTGGGAGGATCCCATGAAGTGGGAGGACCCCAGTTCGAGTCCAGCGTATAACTAAATTTTATATTGTTTAAAAAATGTTACTAGTAAAGTAGGTGCTTCCGCCCCCGTCCACGACACCTAATTTGGTAGTTGGACGTTAAGCCCGCCTGAAAAAATAGGCATTACTTTATATATATTTATTTCTTTTTTTACTATTTATTTGTCATTTAGAACTGTACATAATGGTACAATAAGTAAATATGTTGAGGGTGGTAAGTGGCGTGAATGACTTGGAGATCCAGGGATGACCTCCATAAGTCAGCAAGGCTATCGCGCGGCCAACGACACCTCAAGTCGCCTTTGGTGGTTGGAAGGAAGTGTGATCGAGGATAAGTTAGCTGCTAATGGATTAGGGTGTGCTGATAAGTTTTTTGTGAAATCTATTGTAACATCAGAGCATCAGAGACATTTTCCGTGGTATCCTGCTTCATTTTGTGGTCATCGACCGGTTTCGGGCGTTCGCTCGTCTTCGGGATGCGTTTGTCAGACAGTGTGATAACAAAGACTTGTGCACAGCAAATTCAGTTTATACATTCTGTATAAACTGAATTTGCTCTGTGTATCACACTGTCTGACAAACGTATCCTGAAGATGGGCGAACGCCGAAACGGCGCGTATGACCAGAAAATGAAGCAATTTACCATGGAAAATGTCTCTGATGCTTTCCAGCTCTGCGGAACCAACCACCACAACATCTATTGTAACGTGTTTCAGTAAGTTCCGTTATAAAAGGAATTTTGTGATCTTTATGTTTAGTTAGTTAGTTACTAACATAGAATGGAGCGTTTACAATGCGCCGGAGGATTTTAGATTGAACCGTTTATAATCTGTTGATATTAGATTGTAAAGCAAATCCTGTATAGTTCAAGTCCGTTAAGTCCAATATAGGTGGTAGGAGGAATAGATACAGTCGTCTTTTTACTTTCTCTTACTCCTAGTTAAGACGAAGTATTGTAATCGCGTCAAATTTTCGATATCGAGTTTTCACCGGAAATATCCGTTTTGAGGTCCCCTGAGTCCAAAATAATGGTTTTTAGCATAGCTCAAAAACGAAAAACCGTAGAAAAGTTGAAACTTGATATTACGTTTAGATATCACCATGGGATCTGACTTAGTGTTATCTGTCAAAATTCCTCAACCGGAAGTATCACTTTACTAGTTGTGTCTTTTTACGTTTTTGCGATTTTTCTCAAAAATGGCTCTGACAATTTTCATTAAACTTGATATAGCAACTACACATACAAAGAGCTACAATTATTATTTGAAACATTTCTCTGGGAAAATTCATTTAAGGGCACTTCTGGGGGAGGGGAGGGCGTTATTTTTTTTCTACAGTTCTATACAAAATTAATTAGAAATAAATAGATGGACAAAATTTGTTTGAGTGTTTCACACCAGATTTTTTTTAATGAAGTGTTAGTTTTGATCGGTGATCATGTAGTCTACAAGCTTATATCTTTTGTTTAATTCTATTCGTTTAAAATCATGTATGAGGATTCCACGTTGAGTCACTTGTCGAGGTATAGTCCCAGGCACCGTAAATGATCGGCTGAAGGAATAGGAGAATTATATAAGTAGACTGACCAAATCCTTATTGCCGTATCTACTTATCGCGTAATTGTAACTAGCTAAAAATCATCTTTCTCCATTTTTTTTTTCACGATTTTCAATACGTACATTTCCGGTGAAAACTCAATTTCGAAACTTTAACACGATTGCAATAAAGTATGAGAAAGTATAACTCAGTAAAATAGTACTTTCTCTTGACGAATTTTTATCTAAAATTTCATTTTGATTCCTTTAATAACACTTTTAACTGAACATCAAGTTCGAATACTATTTTTTGTTCTGGTATTAATGCCCGCATATATGCACACACACACACACACACAAATTAAAAATAATTTTCATGTTCAGTGAGCCTCAAAATATCTATTTATCTGTTTCCATTTAAAACTCAATTTTAAAAACTGTCACTATTACACACACTAATAATCGTAATACTCCACCCTAATGCAAAAACAAAACAAAACAAAACAAAAAAAAATGCAAACTACAATAGACTGTAACAGACAATGAACCAATTAAATATTTTGAATGCCATACAGAACAAATGAAGCAATATCAAAAGCTAACAAAGCTAGTGTTTTTTTAGAATTACATTAAAAGACCATACATTACTATATTATTGAAAGCAAAGCATATTTCAAATGTCGATTGTCTAGGACAGTTAATCAATGGCTCGCAAATAGCATTAAAAATTTATAGTTTCCAATCCACAAAATATTGATGTATTGTCAAGTTTCACACAGTATATATATATATATAAAACGCCAAACTTTTTTGCAGACTTCTCGCAAGACGATCTAAAGTACCCACAGAATTGAAATGACTAATAACTCTGGCAAGATGAAATATTCTAGTTGTAGTAGTGAAAATAAGTTTTTATTTTTTATTTCTTAAAATGCATTTCTTTCTCAATGTTGTGTCTCTCTTTTTAGTTCAATACACTTTGTCCAACGTTTCTTCAATAACTGGATCCCGTCCCTGTAGTGCGATTCTGGAAGGCCTTCAAAATATCCATTTACCGCTGCTATCACATCTTCATTTGACCCAAAACTTTTCCCAGCCACAAATTTCTTAAGGTTTGGAAATAGAGAAAGTCAGAAGAAAACAAAATCTGGTGAATAGAGAGGATGTTCCAACAATTCATATTTGAAATCCCTCAATTTTCCCATTGCCATAGCGGCTTTGTGGGCGGCTGCATTGTCCTGGTGAAAGAGGATTTATTTATTTATTTTGCAACCCAGGCCTTTTCTCTCTAATTTGTTCACCTAGCTAGTCAAGAAGATGTGCGTAGTATTCCCCATTAATTATTTAATCCCCTTAGGCTGGTAATCATTTAAAAGATTTCTTTGTAATCCCAAAAAAACACTAGCTATAACCTTTCCAGCCGATACAATTTTCTTTGCTTTCTTCGATACACAGCCACCACCTTCTACCCACTACTTGGACTGTTGTTTTGACTCAGATGTAAAGTGGTGTACCCGCATTTCATCCATCCTGGCTAAAGCATTAGTTATCTCATATACCTTTAATCGTCGATCATCTAGAACCATATTGTGTATGTACACATTTTTTTTCGATAGTTGCAGTTTTTTGGCCATCCTTCACGTGGTTGATCTTCAATCGACGTACGACCAAGTTTAAACTCGGTTGCCCATTTTCTGTTGATTTACTGTTGATAACGAAGGTGCAGACTGCTTATACACTTTTACCAAATTTGGATGAATTTCTGTTGGCGATTAAACCATCCAAAACGAAGAATTTTATGACGGAACGCATTCAAGTTTATTCATTTTGTCAAAAACACACAACACGCTCACTTTAAACAGCCGTAAACAGCGCGTAACGTCGCCTCAGACAAAACGACAAATTACCGCCACTTAAGAATATGTATATATATTTTTTAACACAAGCTGAACCACGCTATGCTCACGTGATAATGCCTATTTTGTTCAGAGAAGTATATGCACGTTCATACAAGTTCAAGCATCGTCCTTTAAATTCTGCGTTAAACGGATATTTCCGGTGAAAACTCCATATCGAAAATTTGCCACGATTACAATACTTCCTGTTACTAGGGGAGTAAGAGAAAGTAAAAAAGAAACAAAGAATTACTTTTGAATAGATTTATCTAGCATGTGAAAACTGGTTTATATGAATTCCCAATTGGAATGTACATAACATATATATGTATGTAACGGATGCATAGTTATTGAGTGTTCTTGGATAACAATTTCAATCGCTTTAGTGTAGGCGCGCGTAAGTGTATGTGTGCAGCATTGAATGAAAATGGAACCGTTTGATCTTAGTTCACAGAGAACCGATCCCATTGACTCTGGACCGACACTTAACCGTACATCAAAGAAAACAATACATCACCTCTTACTCTTCATATATTAGTACTGAAATGGCCCTCTGGAACTTTGATCTAACATTTCATAGAACAATAAAATAAATTCCTAAATACTCGTCTAAAAAGACTAGACAAATATTAAATATGAGAAAAAAAAGTAGGCTATGCATTTCACTTCTTTTCAATCATTGTCACTTCTTGGAACATTATATTTCAAGCATTTTATTGGCTCCCTTATTTGAATAATCTATTTACAAAGGAAAATAAAACATTCCAGAACAAATTAAAAATGATTGGCTCATCACAAAATTTTCAAAAATAAAAGTGATTGGCTTCCTTATACACAAATACTTATACTTTGGATTAACAAGTTTAAATAAAATTAATGGAACCGATTTCGAAAAAATTACCAAAATCTACCCCGGAAAATACCTCTGATTCTCTCTAGTTCTCCTAATGAAATTATGCTTTTATTCTTAGTACGTCCCCCAGCAGCGCCCGCTCTAGCAGTTACGTCGCCCCGGACAAAAAGACAAATTGCAGCCCCTTAAGAATATATATACATATTTTTTTAAGCAAGCCCATACATTGCCAAACACAAGCTAAAGCAGTGCTCCGCTCGCGTGCTAATGCTATTCTGTTCAGAGAAGTATATACATGTTCAAACAAGTTCAAGCATCGTCCTTTAAATTCTACGTTAATTTTTCAATAATGATGTAAATATTTTTAGCTTCTGGACATAATATAAATACGCTACGCACTGAAAATTTTTAGCAAACTAAATAATCGGTATGTGAAATTTTCTGTTAATCGATTATTTAACACTCTGTCAATATTTTTCTCACACATACAGCCAAAATGGCGCCCCGGACAAATGTCCGGGTTGCCCGCCTCTGAGCGGGCGCTGCCATATAACTAAAAAGTGAGCCCAAAAAGTGCTGTCTGATCAAATTCACATTTGGTATTTACTTTTGCAACAAGTGTGCCAACATAACAAAATAGTAATTTCATTTGTAGCAGTGTACGCGTTGCCTGGTGCACATAACCATACTTAAAACCTGTGTAGTCTTACGGACTTGGAACTATGTGAGATTCAGCCAAATTTACAAACGTACCAACTATTTAGACTTTCCAATCCAAACTAATCTGGCAGATAGTTGACGCTTCTATGTCACAAACCTCAATCTTTGTAACGGATCTCAACATCCTTTCGTACAACAACTTTGCCAAGACAGAATACCTCAGTTAACAGCTCTCTTTCATTGTTCTAATTCATTTGTCCAGTCCCTTCCCGCTAGTACTATTCTTGACAATCTTCCATGCCGTTTGGCAGCCAATGGCCCGCAGATTTCCTTTGTAATTGATCAAGCAATCCCTACGGTAATCCGTGTAGAGTGCTGCCATGGGGTTATCTCCTTCTGCTCTTCACATCAAGATATCACTTATCTTATTTACTTATTGTATATTATGTGCTATACAGACAGTAAACTTCAAAATAAAATTAAAAAAAACAAAAAAATGCTCAAATTACATCAAACAGTAATGAAATTCAAAGATATGACCGGGAAATGAACTCAATACTACAATACACCTCAGCATTGCGGTTCGCATATCTAACCCCTTAGCAATCATGGAGCCTAATTAGATGTTTATAATTTGGAATATTATAGACTTTTCTTGAACTAATTACCAACTTGAACTAATAATGAATAATTTAATTTTACTTTTAAAGGAGCTGAAATGTTTTAAAATAATAGAAAGAACATATTATACAAAATATATTTTTATAATTTTTTTAATAAAAAAATGATGAAGTTATTTTTTTTTTTTAAATACAGTTCTAGTTTCATTAGTTACTTTTTAAATTAATGAAGCCTGGCAGATTTTATTGGCAAGTGGGAATTATGGAATTAGGCCACTTTTTATTTTTATTATAATATTTATCTTAATAATAATTTATTTTAAAACATTTATAATTTAAATTACAATATTAAAAAGACAGAAATCTTCCTTTAAACACATGGTGAGCTTAACGGGAAATTGATAGAGGATTAGTCTGATCGGTTAGGAAAGATATAATTGTAATGGGGTCCGAATCATTAAAGATTCATGGGATCGGAAGAGTGAAGAAGCAGACATAAAATGAATAAAACGTTAGTTACTCCCCACTAGGCCAGACTAGGGTGGGAGAGTACGATTTATATAAATAGAGCGGCAGCAGAACAGTTCAGGGCAGCTTTACAACAGTACATCCAGTCAACAACCTCTCTAGTATCTTCTTATTACTGAGCCAGCCTGTGCTGGCTCTCGCTACCTAACTTCTATTTAACTGTAAAGTCCTTGCAGTTTGTGTGTTTTATTCATTATACAGTGTTCAGCATATCATCTAGTTTATTTCTAATTTAATTCCTAAATTCATTCTCTCTTATTCTCTCTTTTTCTCATGATGAAATTGGAACCGAAACGTTAAAGATTCATATGATCCGAAGAGCGAAGAAGCAGCCATAAAATGAATAAAACGTTAGTTACTACCCACCTAGGGAGAGTTCGATTCATATAAATAGAGTGACAGCAGAACAGAGGAGAGTTTTACAACAATACATCCAGCAACCTATCTTACTATCTTATTACTAAGCCAGTCTGTCTCTTTTATTATTCCCGCTAACTAACTTCTATTTAACTGTAAAGTCCTTGCATTTTGTGTGTTCTATACCGTGTTAAGCATATCATCTAGTTTATATCTATTCCTTAATTCATTTTCTCTAATTTTTTCTCCTTCTCACTACCATTATACATTATTCTCCTTAGTGAGTGTAGGTTTAGCAAAATAATGGTGACAAAACTCAAGTTAAAGAGAGCATTGTCCCAGAAAATGACAGCTCCTCTCAAGTTGCACATCAAAACACAATGTAATTATCCAATTAGAATCAAGACTTCATTTGATAATAACTTTTAGTTACATAACATAGATTAAGAATTCATATACTAGTTTCATGGTATCTCTATATTGTTAAAGAATATAATTTCCATATATTGAAAAGTACCTTGCAAGTATTTTATAAAGCTCTTAAAAAAAATCCATTCCTTTTTGTGGATGCGCAACTGAGGTTAAACTAATTTTAAATGTAAAGATGGGAATTATTCCCTTATATAGAAAGTTATCTTGAAGTCGACGTAGAAACATTATAACTTGATCCTTTCTTTGATAGTTTAGCTTAATTAACATTTAATTAATCCTCCACGAATCTGAAGTTTACACAATCTTTTATTAAATAATAAAAATAATTTCCAGTATCCTTTTAACAAATTATTGCTGTTATATAAGAGAAAAAAATGATAAGGGAGATCCCTAGCTGACGTCATCAAAAAAGAAAAAATATATATAATAAGGTTGAAGATACACTTGTCAGCTGATAAAATATATTAAAGAACAAATAAGCTAAGAACAACAAAAATTAATGAACATCATTATAATAGTGCAAGTATGAAAGTATATAAGTGTACCTACTTGATACAGTACACTGCCTCCAACTAAAGCGTGATATTTAACACAGATAGCATAGTATCTCCTTTGTTAAAGTTAGTAACTAGAAGTTCAGCAGTTATAATGTAGGACACTAGGGAAATATATCTTACTATAACTAAATAATTATACTGATAAGTAAATAATTAAAAATATTTTTTAAAAAATCAGAATTAAGTTTAGAACTTTCTCGATAAAAGATAGAAACTTTAGATTCAATTTAATAAAGAATAACAGTAAAAATAAAGAAAAACTAATAATATGATCAATTATTTTTAATTTGAAATGTATTTATTTATTTGCTTACATTATATTATTTTCTCTTATTCCCTAGTAAGAGGAAATATTGTAATAGAGTCAAATTGAGGATATCGAGTTTTCACCGGAAATTCACGTACCCTGAGCCCTAAAAAGTGGTTTTTAGATAATGGTCTGTGTGACCGTGTGTGGATGTTCGTGTGTGTATGTATGTGTGATCTAACATACATACATTTTTTTTTTTTTTTTTAATACTGAGGTTCTTCTCAACCAAAACCTTGTTTTAGATGTGCTCTCCACAGTTCTGTATCCTGAGTTTCTTCCTCCCTCTAACCATTCCCATACAAAACTTTCCACCACTTCATCCATCCATGTTCGTCTCGGCCTTGCTCTTCTCTTTCCTCCTTCCACGTTCCAATCAAGGCCACCAGCCTCGGTAGTCTGTCCTCTCCCATTCTTCTCACATGGCCATACCACTCTAACCGTTTCTTCTCTATTCTCTGAAGTACACTATTCTTTACTTCCATCTTTTCTCTGATTCTCAGTTAGGTCTTCTTTCTCTTCGCGATAATCTGGCAGCTCTTCTCCAATAATCCATTTCTGTTGAAAGTAATTTCTTCCTTAGATCGGCGGTCAACGTCCACGTCTCAGCACCGTAAAGCAGTATGCTTTCCACTATGGCCGAATAAATATATTTTTTGTGCAGCCTAATATGTTTCGGCTCAATAGACCGGGTTTAGCATTCCGATCACCTTCCTGGCCATACCTATTCTTCTTTTTATTTCTTTCTCGGAGCTTCCATTCTTTTTGACGATTGACTCCAGGTACTGGAAGTTGTCCATCTTCTTTATGGGATTACCATCGATGACAAGTGATATACGGTCATGTACTCCGTCTTTTTAAAATTCATTTTTAGTCCCCAGCTTGAGTATTCTTCTAGCAGCTTCCTCACCATATAATCGGCATCCTCCAGGTCCTGTGCTACCACTATGCGGTCGTCGGCGAATAACAGGTTGTTTATGTAGCTTTGTCCCATCTTGAGCCCATTTGCTTGCACTTTTTATTCCATCGTGATAAGGCTGCTTCCAAGAATTTTGAAAAGCATGGGGGACATGCAACATCCTTGTAGGAGGCCTTTGCTGGTCCCGAATTCCGTTGACAGATGTCTGCCTATTTTTATTCTGCATCTGTTATTTCTGTAAATCCATTTTATGCGATCTATGATCGGCCTATCGATTCGGGCTATTGTAATGCCTTCCACAAAAGGTACACTGCCGTACGCTTTCTCCAGAGCGGTAAATCCAGGCTTGTTTCCTTGGATTTACTTTCCCCTTTTGCCAGCAATTGTCGAATCGTGAATATATGATCTACACAGGATCTCCCCGCAGTAAAACCACATTGCTTTCCATCAGGTGTCCAATGCTTCTCTACTTCATTCCGAATCAGTCTTTCAAGAATTTTCATTATAGGATTCATGAACATATCCCTCTGTAATTAGAGCATATGCTTTTATCGCCTTGCGTGGATGGATGAGATATAACCCAAATTCTAGCATAGATCAAAAACCAAAAATTGCAGAAAGTTCAAACTTGATATTCTGTTTAGATATCACCATGGATCCATACCGACAGTAAGTTATCTATTAAAGTTCCTCAACCGAAAGTATCACTATATAAATAATTTTTTTTTTTTTTCAGTTTTTTTGCAATTTACTCAAAAATGGCTCCAACGATTTTCCTTTAAACAAATACTTTAGGCAAATACTAAGAGCTATAATTTGTTATTTGAAACATTTCTCCGTGAAAATTTATTTAAGGGCAATTTTGGAGGAGGATTGGTGGGGTGGTTAGGTTTCCTCTAAACTGTTATTTCAGTTCATTAAAATTCTATCATTTAAATAACATTTATCGGAAATTAAATATGTTGTTGAATTCCTAAAGTTTGAAGAAAATCGGACGACCCCGAAGTGCATTTTTACTGAAACGTTTCTCTAAAACGGCTCCAAACGATTTTCTTTTGATGTGAACTACACATAAAAAAGAGCTACAACTTTTATTTGAAACATTTCTCTGGGTAAAGTAATTTAAGGCGGCTTTATGGGAAATAGTGGGATTATGTTTTTCTCTAAAATGCTATCGTGCTCTAACTATGCCAAACTTTTAGATTTCAAGAAAATTAGTATACCGGATATGCGTTTTTACTGAACAGTTTTTTGTTTTGTTTTTTTTCAGTTTTCGCGATTTTCTCTATAAAAACATCGACAAATTTCGTTATTGTAACTATAAAATTGTCAGTTCAATTTTGTAAACTGCAGCAAGAGAAAGTTGTGTGAGTGTTTCACACCAGATTATTTTTTTGCTATAGAGCCATCTTATCTGCATAAGTTGTATATGTCATTTCATTATTTTTACAGACAACAACATTAAAGGCAGAATACATTTTATTGGAATAGTATAACAATTAGAAAAAACAAAAACATAAACTACATTCATTTTTATTTAAAAAAATGTAAGCATTTGTTTATTTAATTAGCATATCTTTAATTACGCCCAAGATGATGTTTTGATTTATGGTATGGTTATTAAACCTAGGTTGTTATGTGTGGCTGTGGTGTGGTGGCGTCGCATTGAGATAAGATGCGCTAGACTGCTGCTTGAGGATATTCAACGCTTGGCTTGTCTGGCGGTGACCGGTGCGATGTGGACCACGCCTACAGCTGCAATGGAGACTTTATTAGGAATTCCACCGCGTAATTCCACGTAGAGGTGAAAACTATGGCAATGAAAGCCTGTTATAGAATTAAACAGGCAGGTTTTTGGCAGGGTAAGCGATATGGTCACTCTAACATTTATCGCAAGATGCTTTTGAAGGTTCCTGTTACAGGTTTTCCTTCGGATAGAATATTGAAGACTTTTATTTTCGAGCATTCTTACAGTGTCAGGTTACCCTCTAGGGAAGATTGGTCAAGATTAGGTCCGTCTGGCGTGATACCTGATAATTATTTCCGGTGTTACACGGAGGGTTCCAGAATGGATGGTAGGTCTGGAGCTGCGGTCTATTTTGAGACCGGAGATCATTTGGCAGTATCTCTTGATGAATGGATGACGGTCTTCCAGATTGAGGTTTATGCTATTCTTTGTTATGTCTTGGATAAGAGGGTATATAACACTCTTAAAAGGTGTTTGTATCTGCTCGGACAGCCAGGCTGCGCTGAAGGCGCTAAGTCATGTGTCTTCACTTCCAGGATGTTCTAAAAGGCTGGAAGAGCTTTCTTCTCTGAATGATGTACTTCTAGTCTGGGTGCCAGGTCACATGGGAATTTTTGGGAATGAGGAGGTGGATAGGTTTGGCAAATTAGGCGCGACTCTTCCTTTCATTGGTCTCGAGCCTGCTGTTGGCGTGTCTTCTGGCACATGTCTGTCAGGCTTCCAGACATGGACAGCTCCACAGCATTCATCCTTATGGATGAGCTCAGTTGGTTTTCGGCAGTCCAAAATGCTCATTGGGGGGGTCTGGAAAAGGCCACTAGTGAGATGTTGCTGTGTTTTTCATAGAGCGCTCTCAGGCATCTGGTTGGATATCTTACTGGAAATTGTGGTTTAAAATGATACATCTTCACATAATGGGGCTCATGCCGGATCCATTTTGTAGAGTCTGAGAGACAAAAGAGGAAACACCCATCCATCTTATGACTGATTGCCTGGGTTGTGAGGAAGTTAGGTTCAGGACCTTTGGCGTCCGATTTATTCGGACTCGGTGAACCTTAGATGGATTAGATCTGGGTCTGGATTTTTCTTCTAGACCCGGTTTGTTGTTGTTTTTCTTGGAGTAGCTATATGAACCCAGTGAGGCTTTGGATAGCGTAGGGTTTTCCTCCCCATAGACAAATAATAATAAATACCTTTAATTAGTACTGGCAATAATCACTACCAAATCTTCTCCTCTTCATGAAAAAATCGTTCAATGAATTCAATATAATTTTGTAATTTAATGTATTTTATAGCCACTGTAGTTATTTAAATCAAGTTAATAGTTTAAGGATTAGGGAAAAAATAAATGCATCAAAGGTATAAATATCATTTTATTATTGATTACGCGAGAATGAATCACAAACCTAGCAAATCCTAAATCTACAGTTGCAAATAATGAGATTAAAAACAGATTTTTGACGTTTATTTGTGAATTTAGGAGTAGATATATGTATCTTCTATGGAATGTTTATAGTATTCATATAATGAAAGCATGATCAAAAAAATCTTGCGTCTCAGAATAGTTTTTATCAGCTAATTTCTGTTTTTTTATGTTCCGTCCGATCATCCGATGCATTTTTTCATTAATTTATTTAAAAAAAATTGCATGTAAATGGCATTCCAGTTACGTGAGAGAACAGCCTCACAATTTGTCACATTTATCTAGAAATTTAAAAACGGCAACATAATGCCAAAAACAAGATAAACATGCTCCATCCAGTAAGAAAAAATAAAAAATACAGATTTGGGAAACTACCTACGTACTGGTAACACTCAACTCAACTCTGTCACTCACTGTCACTAGCACTGAGCTTTTAAGGAAGGGTGGTGCCCGGGTAGACTGCGGGATATCAGCAGATTAGGGTGTGATCTTCTCCTTTGATGTTAAGGTATTGTGAAATTTATATATTTCTGGTAGGAAGTGATTTTTTTTTTAGATCATTGTGGATGGTTTGATTTGAAACATAATAAGTAGCTATGACTTTTGTTCAGAGGATTTTGAAGTGTAGGGTTATGATTGAGGTTGAAACGCTTGGCTGAACTCCACAATTCAATGTCTTATGTCCGGGATTGGTTTGATGAATGAAATGTAAATTAAACATTTGTTTTGTAGTGTTAGTTTCTAGATCTTCTGCCTAGGATTCGTTTTAGTTGTGTGTAGCGAGTGATTCATTTCTTGCCTTTTGCGTGGTGTGGGGGAAGGGTCCAAGTAATTCTTTTGTTGATGTATATCTCAAGGTAGCGGACAACATCACAGACTAGAAGTAGAAAATGTTTGTAATAGTGAGGTGAGGAAAATAATTCTTCTTAGGGAAACGTAACATGTTGTTAACATTGCTAATGTAATAGATGTGAGAAGTAAAGTGAATTAGAGATAAAGGATTTTAGAGACATAAACTAGATGATATGCTGAACACTGTATAATGAATAGAACACATAATCTGCAAGGATTTTATAGTTACATAGAAGTTAGGTAGCGAGAGAAATATAAAGAGACATGTTGTTGTGAGGGATTGGAAGAAGGCGGAACTATTCCCGAAGGCAAACCAGCCAACTTCCTCCCACAGAACAGATACACTGGGACTCTACTATCATCCTTGCGAAGCCACGACCACCACAAAACCTTTCCTCAACTCGTGAGCGCGGAGACAGAACTCCGCCGGGCTGGCTCACGATCCCATGGTACCATTTTGTAGAGGGAACAAGTCCCCTACTTGAAGGCCTAGAATGGTCACTGGCCCGGCCAAAGACAAGCCTACGGATTTACCACAACCTCCTGACACCAGCTTGGGCTTACCATGTCATTCTAGTTGCAGTGGGGGGGGGGGCCAAAAATTTTTTCCGTACCCGTAATATAAAGAGACAGACCGGCTGAGTAATAAGAAGGTAGTAAGTCAGGTAGGTTGCTGACTGGATGTAAACTGGTCGTAAACTCCCCTTGTATTTGTACCGCTGGCCTTCTATTTATATGAATCGAACTGTCCGTTCCAAGTCTGGCCTAAGTGAAGAATAACTGACTTTTGATTCATTCAATGTGTGCTTCTCCGCTTTTCGGATCCATTAAATTAGTATAATTGACTCTTATTTAAATTTGACATTTAACTCTTATTCAATTTGATTTTTCATTTTTTAAACTTCTATCCATACCACAATTTAGGGAAAGAATTAACTCAGTGGTAGCGCGCTAGACTGTCAAGTGGACTTAAATTTTATGTTGATTAAATTTCAGCCACCTTTGGAATGGGAAATCCAGTTGAATTTATGGTTTGTATGCCATCTTTCTCACACTATTAGTAATATAAACCTTGCAGGTTCACGCAGGTCCTTTCGAAACAAACATCAATACCTAACAGGTTCCTTGAATAATGTAGTTGCTACTTTTAGCTAATCATAGGTTATAGACAAATAGTTTTTCCTTTATAGGTTAACTCCTCAAAATATTACCTTTATAGACAAAAGTATCTAGCAATAAAATTGTAATCAATCAATATTTCATTAATATTATTGATTTAGCAATTTAACAATTATATCAAAAATTCTTTTTTAAGAAAACTATCTATTACTTATTTCTGCCCTACAAAATAATAACTAAACAATCAAAAATTATTAAATCAATAAATATTCAATTAAGAATATAATATATTGTCAATTAAACAATAAAATAAAAAAGTATAAGTTTATTTTACCCCATACTCCACTATATTTCATTCCATTCTTTCGAAAATAACACGAATCAAGAAATCAAGTGCCAGACTTAAATAATTATAATGTGAAAAAAAAAAACAAAAAACAAAGATAAAAACAAAAAATACCGATCCCATAGTTGTATTGTAAATATTTTCTACAAAAAATTAGATAATTAAGTGTTTAGTTGATCTTGATATAATGGTTTAGAGATTGATTTCCTTTTAATTGAGTTATATTCAATATCATCCTATTCTATATCACTTTCAATTTATATAAAATTAATTTTATTTCAATGAAAATTGTAGAGCCATGCATTGTAGTTACTGTATAATATAATTTGAATTATTTTTCAATCTTTTCTAAAAATGTCATTTAATTTACTTTTATAACTTTTTATTTTTCCTAACATTCTTATATTACAGCTAATATATTGTCATAATTCTTATTTCTACATTTATTTTTATAATTTGTATACAGCAACTCTATTACTAATGAAATGTAAGGTTTTTTTTTGTTTTTGTTTTATTGAAAAGGGATCCGAATCATTAAAGATTCATAGGAATCAAAGGGCGAAGAGTCAGACATTAATTGAATCAAACATTAGTTACTCTGCCACCTAGGCCAGACGAAGGAGGGAGAATTCTGTTCATATACATATATATATAGAGAGAGAGAAAGAGAGAGCTACAGCAGAACAAAGCAGCAGAGTTTTACAACAGTACATCCAGTCAGCAACCTATCTACTACCTTCTTACTCAGCCAGTCTGTCTCTCACTTTATTATTCACTCGCTGCCTAACTTCTATTATACTGTAAAGACTTTGCAGTTTGTATGATCTATTCATTATACAGTGTTCAGCATGTCATCTAGTTTATTTCTCTAAAAATCTATTCTCTCTTACTCTCTCTCCTTATCACATCCATTATACAAATATAAAAAATTAACGTTATAGGTTAATTATTTCTTCTTTAAATGTATTTAGTTATTAATTTATAAACTTCCTTTTCTTCTTTTTTTTTAGTCTCAATTAATCTTTTATTATTTAGTCATGATCGTTTCGAACTTTAATTGATCATTGAAACTGTATGAAGTATAATTAAAATATAAGAAAAATTGTTTACAGAAAATAATTCTTTAAATTAGATTAAACATGCAATTTCCTGGTAGGCAATCTTCAATGGTTCATCATTTGGTTATATAATTTAATATTCAAAGCAAGAATTATGCTCATTTATATGTGTAAAATGTAAAAAAAAAAAAAATAAGAAATTTCACAATAAATTACACATGTTATAGTAGATATTATTAGGTGGTTCTGGCGGCAAAATTTCTGAGCCCCAGGCACTTATGAATTTACGCCCGAAGGCAGGGGTCTGGCGCGCGGCTACAAAATTACGATGAGACCCCCATCTGATTTATAACCAGGGAAAAAAAATATTTTTGAGCCGGGAGATGGCATGCGAGACATGCGGCTACGTTTTGAAAAATCTAGCTTGAAAACAATCTAAGGTAAAAAGAATATTTGTTGGCCGCGAGATGGGCATGCCTGACCTGCGGCTATGTTTTATAGTCTAAGGTAAAAAAAATATTTTTGAGCTGGGAGATGGGCATGCCTGACCTGCGGCTATGTTTTATAATATTTAGCT
>JAAEAF010014776.1:0-27419 GCA_011037195.1 Triatoma infestans | reverse complement strand
TCTCCTCTTCTATGGTGCATGGTTGTAGACAAGCTGCTGGTGGAGCTTGAACGCAGGGCTTGTTCTGTCCTTGGCTACGCGGACGATGTGGTGGTCGTGGTCAGGGGCAGACATGAGACTGTTGTAAGTGAGCTTCTACAGGAGGCCCTGCGAGTGGTGGAGAGTTGGTGTAGAGGGGTGGACCTGATGGTCAACCCCTCTAAGACCACTTTGGTTCCATTTATCAGAAGAAGGAATGTGGAATGTTTTACCACATTGAACTTCTTTGGAAGAACTCTAGACGTGTCTGGTCAGGTGAAATATCTGGGGATCATGTTGGACTCCAGACTCATCTGGGGAGTGCATCTGGAGTATGTTACACAGAAGGCAAAGAAATCTCTCTGTGGAGTTACTAGAGCCTGCGGAAAAACATGGGGGCTTTCCCCTAAAATGGCCCACTGGCTCTACACGCGGACCATCATACCTGTCCTCATTTATGGGGCAGTGGTGTGGTGGCCAAAAACGGAGCAGCAGGTCGCGAGGAAGAACCTCTCAGGAGTGCAAAGGCTGGTGCGCCTGTTGATTTCGGGGGCATTTTGCAGTGCCCCAAACGGCTGCATTGGAAGTACTGCTGGGGTTACCTCCGCTGCATCTTTGGATACAGGCGAAGGCGAGGGCTAGTGCGCACAGATTAATGAACAATGGCCAGTGGAAGCAAAGGAGCTCCCTGGCCAAGCATTTGGACATAATACAGAAGGTTGACCCTGGCCCTATCTATAGGATGACTGGGGAGGAGTGCTGTCCAACATTCCACTTTGAGCTCCCCTTCCAAGTGATCATAACGTCAAGATCGGAATGGGCTAAAAGTTGGGAAAAATGAGGTCAGACTTGGGATCCTGGTTTACGGATGGATTCAAAATGGCCTGCGGTACTGGAGCCGGTATATATGGAGTTAAGCCGGAGTTACTCATTGCGAGGCCCCTCGGTGGATACTCCACGGAATTCCAGGCTGAAGTTTATGCAATAAAAATCTGTGCTGAGGAACACTTGCGTATGGACTCTAGGAATAGGGAGATATGCATCTTCTCGGACAGCCAGGCTGCACTGAAAGCACTGGGGGCATTCAGAATTACCTCCCTCCTTATTAGGGAGTGTAGAGACTCTCTGGAAGCGCTATCCCGGCACAATAAAGTTCGGCTGGTATGGGTGCCGGGGCATAAAGGGATTAAAGGTAATGAACTAGCCGACCAATTGGCCAGAGACGGAGCGAATACTCCGTTTTGTGGGCCGGAACCTGTTTTGGGAATAGCCAAAAGTATGGTGTGGGCGTCTCTGAGAGAATGGACTCGGAGAGAGCACAATCGTCACTGGAGGCTAAGTATGGGGCAAAACACGGCAAAATGGCCATCCCAGAGCTGTGCAGAAGAAGAACCAGAGGGACGCTGGGTTTAAGCAGGTATCAGATTTGTCTGATAACGGGCCTGTTTATGGGGCATGGTAGGTTCAACAAACATCTGCACAAGGTTGGATGGTTGATGCTAGCCTCTTGTGCGACGGTGTCAAGACATCTGCACAAGGTGGGATTGGTTGAGGCGGAGTCCTTGTGCAGACGTATCAGGAGGAAAAGGAAACGGCCTCTCACCTGTTGTTTGATTGCGTTGTCGACAGATTGCGGTACGAGATCTTCAGCACGTTGAGAGCGGAGGAAATCGTACTCCAAGAAGGACTGGTGGGGAAGGTTCTGGACCTCATGAAGAGGGGGGCTTCCTCTACTAGGTGTTGAGGGGTTGGCATAATAAGCCCCAATGCGTAGGCTGCAGTGCCTGGGTTCAAGCCCCCCCCCTCTTGTGTCATTCTAATTCTATACCAAGTTGTAGCGCCCTGATACTTGTACTTGTTATACCAAGTTGTAGCGTTTTGATACTTGTACTTGTTGTACTAAGTTTAAAAAAAAGAAGCTGTTATCGAGAAAATCGCAAAATAAAACTGAAAAATCCATTCAACGTTGAGGAATTTTTACAGATAATATCCTGTCGGATGTGGTGCATTGTCACACACACTCACACACAAACACACACATTATATATATATAATATACCCACAGATCAATTCAAAAAAATAAAATCACTTTTTACTTTCTCTTACTTCTGGTAAGAAGGAATTATTGCGTTCGTATCAATTTTTCGAAATCGAGTGTTTACCGAAAAAAAACATGTTTTGAAGTCGCCTGAGGATGATCAAAAAATATTTTTAACGAATGGCCAGAGTGTGAACAAATATCTCTGAAAGAAAAATTGCAGATACCTGAAACTTTTCCGTCCGCATCTGACACGAAGGTTTCTGGCAAAAATCCATCAACCGGAAGTGCGACTTTGCTGAATGTTTTTTCCAATTTTTTTCGCGATTTTCACACAGACAACTTCAATTATTTCCTTTCAATTTCGTATACATGAATCCCCATCACTTTTAGGTATTTTATAGATTTTCACGGGAAAATTGATTTTTAGCAGGATTCTTAGGGAACAGTAGCATTATGGTTTTCTCTAAAGTACCAATTCAGTTAATTTTATGGTTCTGCGCTTCTATAATCGAAGAAAATCGGTTAACAGAAGTGCAATTTTACAGAATAGCTTTTGGGTTTTCTGGAAAACTACTATTACGATTTGCTGTAAACTTGGACTGTTAACTGCCCAGATCTAAACTTATTTGTTACATTTTCTGGAAAGACTGGTGTATTTAGGTGGTTGTGTGCAATCTGAGACGTTGAAATTCAATTGTTTTGTTTATTCAATATTATTGGCGCTCTACTCAATGTAAGTCGTTCCTCTATCTGCCTGGGTTGGTAGGTTCCCTCCCCCCACTACCTGTATTTATATTGGGACAAACGAGCGAAATTTGAAATTTAAAGAAATTTACGATAACATAACGTGAGTATACCGAACATGAAACAAGAGAGAGACCAATTTACGATAACATAACGTGAGTATACCGAACATGAAACAAGAGAGAGACCAATTTACGATAACATAACGTGAGTATACCGAACATGAAACAAGAGAGAGACCAATTTACGATAACATAACGTGAGTATACCGAACATGAAACAAGAGAGAGACCAATTTATTTTTTACTTCTACGTGTACAGATTTGAAAACATGTATTTTTGTAAATTCAGTCAGTGTGCAATACTTCCTCTTACAGCGATAAGAAAAAGTAAAAATATAATTGCGAGTTTTATTAATAGTATAATTATGAATAAAAACTTATTTTGATTAATAATACTAGCGATAACTGCAGTTGAGATTTAGTTATCATCAAAATATTATCAAGCTTCATTATCCACACTCGGTCAATTGCAATTCACTACTATAAATAAAGAAGTTTATGTGCATAACAATATGATATAAAACACAGTGAATCGATATTATCGATACTATTCTAAATTATTGATGTAAAGAATATAACTGTTTTGCAAGAAGAAATATTTTAACGTTTTTTTTTATTATTCCTTTGTGTATTGTTAACAAAGAGAGATAATTCAAATAATAGCAGCTGATAGAATACACACAAACAAACAAAAATAAGAAAAATGTAAATGTGATGTATGAAATACACATGAGTGAAATGAACATACAATTTCATGTGAATGTCACACAATTTTTATTGACAAATTTTCAGATTCAGCGCAGAATCAGCATTTTTACTTTCTTTACTCCTAGAGTAAAGACCATGCAATCTTGCCAGATTTCCGAAATTGAGTTTTCACCGGAAATACACGTTTTGAGGTCCTCTCGGTACGAAAAAATTGGTTTTAGCGAATGGTGTGTGTGTGCGCGCGCTAACAGATTATCGCCAAAACGAAAAATCGCAGAAAGTGCTCAGAGATGTTCCGTTCAAGTAGGTACTACCATGGCACCTCACAAGAGGTTTCTGGCAAAATCCATTAATCGAAAGTGCGCTTTATTGAATAGTCCCCCCCCCCATTTTGCGCGATTTCCTTTAAACTTGGTACAGTATCTACACACACACACACACACACACACACACACACACACACACACCTCTCACTTTCAATTGAATCATTTTCCCAGGAATAATTGTTTTTTGTTTTGGAAGGAGGGGTCTGTGTCGGGAATAGTAGCATCATGCTTCCTTCTAAACTACCAATTCAGTATACAATTTATCGTTTTTTACCTCCTACATTATATATCGATATAGTTTAGAAGTACTGATAGAATTCCAAATTTGAATAAGATGGGTGGGTTACTTAGGCTGGGACTTTACAAATAAAGTTTTTGAGTTCTAATGGAAGTTTATCAAAAATGATCTCCTTTTTGCTGCACAGATATAAACCTAACACTTTCATTTGTAATATTTTTTAGAAAAAAGGAGATTTTAGATAGTTTTGCGGAATAAGTGGCGTTAAATTTCAAATATACGGGAGGTTGGTTCTATATGATTGGCGTGCTCTTCACTTCCTTACTGGTTGGGTTTAGTAGATTGGCAGTGGTCTCCCACCACCTCTACAATTAGTAGATTGGCAGTGGTCTCCCACCACCTCTATATTTAGTAGATTGGCAGTGGTCTCCCACCACCTCTATATTTAGTAGATTGGCAGTGGTCTCCCACCACCTCTACATTTAGTAGATTGGCAGTGGTCTCCCACCACCTCTAGATTTAGTAGATTGGCAGTGGTCTCCCACCACCTCTACATTTAGTAGATTGGCAGTGGTCTCCCACCACCTCTATATTTAGTAGATTGGCAGTGGTCTCCCACCACCTCTATATTTAGTAGATTGGCAGTGGTCTCCCACCACCTCTACATTTAGTAGATTGGCAGTGGTCTCCCACCACCTCTATATTTAGTAGATTGGCAGTGGTCTCCCACCACCTCTACATTTAGTAGATTGGCAGTGGTCTCCCACCACCTCTATATTTAGTAGATTGGCAGTGGTCTCCCACCACCTCTACATTTATGTTAGAAGAAATGAGCAAAATTTGTGGTTAAAGAAAATTTGTTACTTTATATATAACGGTAGTAAGAAGGTAAGATGAAGTCGTGTATATATATCGCAACAGATTTTTTATAAAATATCTAGTTACCCTAAAATATTGAATGTATTAAGGAGCCCCAGAACACACGACATCAACTTTCCCTGGGAAAATGTTCCAATAAAACTGACAGTTGGCTGTGTATATCGCAGTAATAGTTAATAGAAAGGAAATAGCAAACATTCTGGGGGAAAAAAGAAAAGAATCGATTAATAGATTGTGACCGAAATCCCGCAAAGCGACCCTATGGGTTATCACAGCTCAGTACTCCATGCACTCCATCAAATAGTATACAATACACTTAAACTACACACTCTACACTTTACACACAAGGACAAACACAGTACACAAACTACGGTCTCCGTCCCTAGTTAAGTGGCGAAAGCCAAGGGAGAAGGAAGGCTTTAGGTCAGTGGTAGCGCACTGGACTAGCAACGCGCAGATCCCTGGTTCGAATCCAGCCTGCTGCCCTCAGATTTTTTTTTCCTAGGAGCCTCTACAACTCACTGTCCGGTGATGCGCAGTGTTGTCTGTAGCTGGAGAACGCTGCTTAAAGGCCGGCTGTGCATTGGAGAAGGCTGCGGGGGGCACAATAGATCTTTCAGGTCGCAGTGCAATAATCCCCTACAACAGTCTACAATCTACAATCTAGTTCGTGACCGAAAGCTTCCGTGTCAGTTCCGCGGATTGATACCTCAATAAAATATCAAAAGTTTGAACTTGCTGCAAATTTTCTAAAACACATGCAGAAACACCAATATTTCTAAAGTAAATGGCTTATCCACTTCTTTTTATGGATCAGAAAAATAATATTATAAATAATTATATAATAATATAAGTGAGATAATGACCAATGGCAATATTACTGCGTAAATGAAAATATTCCGATCCTGCCAAATTTCCGAAATTGTATTTTTCCGGAAAACCCGTTTTTATTTAGAAAAATTGTTTTTCCTTTTTTAGAAAGAGTTCTCTCGCTCATCTTTGTCTGTCTGTGGTCAGCATAACGCAAAAATGGAAAATCGCAGAAAGCTGAAAGTTGATATTTTGTTTAGGTGTTAACAGAAGATGCGAAGATAAGGTTTTGGTCAAAATCCGTCAAACGGAAATAACATTTTGCTGAATAGATTTAAATTATTTTTCTTGCGATTTTCTCGGAAACGGCTCCAAACAATCTTCTTTAAATTTGGTATATCAACCATACATATAAAGTGCTACAACTTTTATTTCAAACATTTTTCTGGGAAAATTCATTTTCCTCGGAGCGGAGAAGTTAAGCTTCGTCCCAACAGCCATTCCCATATACTGCTATTATATATGATCCTCTCATCTGTATAATATATTTATCACCAACAAATGTATTGCCCAAATTCCGAATTTGAAGAAAATCTGTTAACCGGAAGTGCGGCTTTACCGAAGAGGTTTTTTTTTCTGTTTTCTCGATAAGGATACCAGCAAGTGAACTTGAACCACTAACTAGACCAATCATTTTTATTGGAAATATTTTGGGGAGGTGGTGGGGGAGCCGAGCCGGAAGGTCGTCTTTTAGTTAGGTTATCCCGACTACACATGCAATATTGACGTCCATTAAGATTCCAGGTTTGAAGGAAATTCTTCATTAATAAATATACCTATAGTAAAATTGCAGTCAGAGAAAGTCGTCGGAGTGTTTCACATCAGATTTTACCATTACAGAGGGAATAAATGTGAATAAACAAAAATAGCATTTAAAGACGAATTTAAAAAAAAAGAATAAAAAGTGTATAGCAGAATTAACCAAACCACAAAATTCCATTATTTCCATAATAGTGGGTTTCATTACAGCTGCTTTACGGTGACCATAGCTACTAATAAATGAGTGTAATGGGTATTATCCATTTCAGTTTGTTTTTTGCATTTACTATTGTTTTTTTAGAAAACATTTCTTCAAATTCAACAATACATTGTTAAATATTCATTTTATAAATATATAAAACTAAAAATAAAATACGATTAACATCATATAACTGTTCACTTATCTGCTTTTTTTTAACGGAAATGTATATCTAGTTTTAGTATATGAATTCACGGCCTTCTGTATTAGAAACAAAATAAAAAAACTACCAATAAACAACAGAATCTTTCTTATTGTTATATGTATAAGAATAATAAATAATAGAATAAAATGAATTTCTCAGACAATTAACATTCTTTGTTCATTTTACTGCAGATAATTAACATTTTTCTATTCACGTAATACGTTCTACATTGTAATGTATCATACTTTTATTTTTTACTCCCTCTTACTGATAGATAGGTAAAAAGCTTTATTACAAATTTACAAATATTTACAATAATAATAAATAAAAGTTCCAATGTACATTAACATTATAACCTTCCTACATTGTTTGTATAGAGATTTTTGGGAAGGTACAGTACGCAGGGAAAAAGGGGAAAACCCTGCAGCTTTAGGAAAAATATTACGAGAGGATATATTTCAGTCTTTTATGCCTGTAATGTATGGTAGGACCGTAGGAGGCTATTTCGCGGCAGAGTGGATTAAGATGACAGTCTAGAGTGGAGAGGAGTTTCAGGAGACGATTTTGGATGAAGGAATAAACTGGGGTTACTGAAGATTTTACGTGAAGTAGGTCGATTTTGTTGTGTCGTAGTGAGACAGTCGCAAGTCTTAGGAATTTGCTCTGGGTTATCTGAAGTTTTATGATGTTACTGTTACTAGTCACGCTCCAGGCGGAGGAAGCGTAAAGTAACATCGGTCTGATGACTACTTTGTACAGTAGCAGTTTGTTTTGTGTGGTCATTTTTGAGTCGCGTGACAGTAACGGGAAGGGTAGTCTTATAGTCATTTTTCCAGAATTCACTTTGTCTTGTACGTGGGTCGTGAAGTTCAATTTGTTGTCCAGAGTTATTCCGAGGTACTTGACGTTGTTAGTCCAAGGGATCAAAGCATTGTTGTGTTTAATTTGTCTGTTGATTTTAGGCCTACGTTTAGTAAACAGTATGGCGTTTGTTTTGTCGTGATTTATTTTCATTTTCCATTTAATGCAGTATCAATTCTCCATGATGATGTGTACAAAGCAACATCATCAGCACAGTGGGCTAGGTTGATATGAGCAGGTTTGAAAAGAGGATGAAGAAGACGGGGCCCAGGATAGAACCTTGGGGAACACCTGCTGCTATTCGGTAGGAGTCAGAAGAGGCCGTGTTTAGTTGGATGTAAAATTTTCTGTTGGCAAGGTATGAGTGTAGGAGTTTAGTAAGATATAGAGGGAAGTTGTATTCAATGAGGCGGAAGAGAAGTCCCGTATGCCAGACAGTGTCGAAGGTTTTGTCTATGTCGAGTAGTACCATGCCAGTGTGTTTTTTGTAATGAAAGTTTTGTGTAATGTCGACAACTATTCTACAGTCGTCAGTTGAATTTCTGTAGAAAGACCTGGTCTGAAGCCAAATTGTTCGTTAGTTAGTATATTGTTAGCGTCGAGGTGTTCTGAGTATCTGGATAAGACTATTTTTTCGAGTATTTTGCTAACGGAACTTAGTAAGTAGATTGGACGATAACTAGAAGGGGAAGTGAGGGGTTTTCTGAGTTCAGAAATGAGGATGATTTTGGTCGTTTTCCAAACTTCAGGGAAACAGCTTAGTGAGAACATTTTATTGAAGAGATTGGTAAGGTGAACTGTGCCTTTACGGGGAAGATTTTTGAGTAATATGTTAGAAATTCCGTCTGTGCCTAGAGAAGTCTTATTTCTTCTGGAACGGATTACAGCAATGACTTCTTTAGGTGTAGTAAGTTTGCAGTCTCGAGGACTGAATGTTTTTGTCAGATGTTTTTTAACTGTCTGGGATATTTTGTATGAGGGGTTACAGTGCCTAAGTCGAGATTTTGTTTATGTAACTGTTCAAAGTAACTGGCCATGATGTTGGATTTGTCTGAGTCTGAAGAGTAACTAATGCTGTTGTAGATAAGAGGAACGTCTGATTGTTGGGAGGAGTTTTGAAATATTCTATTGTTCTCCAAAAGGAGTTGCTATTGTAGTCGAGTTGAGATATGAAATTACACCATTTCTGATTACGCCAAGTGGACACTTGTTTATGAATTAGAGTTTGAAACTTGTTTAATAGTTCTTTATAAACAGGAAATCTATATTTTTGATAGGTATGTCTAAAAGCGTTCTTTAGTTTAATTAGTAATCGTATGTGGTTAGGAAGTTCGGTGTATAGCAGCTGAGGTGTCGTTGAGGGGATACTATCTTTCGCAGCAATATTGATCAATTGTGCAAATCGGTTCGTAGCCCTTTCTAAGGAAGGGATGTCAGAGGGAATATTGAGAAGGTTTGTGTTAGCGTTGATAATGTCTTTGAATTTCTTCCAGTCAGCTCTGTGGTAGTTTAGTCATATTATAGGCGGAAGTTTAGTGTACGTAGTGAGTAGGTTTACTGAGACAGGATTATAATCGGAGCTAAGTTTAGGGAGGCTTTATGGAGAAGTGTAATTTCTGATATTCTTGACAAGCATTATGTCGATGACGCTGGGCTGACGAGGAGGAGGAGGATAGTGGGTAGGTATATCTGGAGTGACAATGGCGAAGTTGTGCTGGAATGAGAGATCAAGGAGAGTCTCACCTGTTGGGTTATAAGAGCTGCAGTTCCAGGCTGAGTGTTTGGCGTTAAGATCGCCTTTCTAGTACCTTTCTCTGAATAGATAGGAGATCCAATATGTCACTGGGACGAATTCTTTGGAGAGGAGGTTTGTAACAGGAAATTATTACTGCAGGCATATTTTCTAAAAATATTTTAACGCCTACGACTTCGGTAGATGAGATTGAGGGTAAAGTAATGGATTCGTGGTTGATGTTAGCTTTGAGAGTTATTGCTACACCTCCACTATTCCTGTCATTTCTATGAACACGAAAACCAAGAAGTTTAAACCTTTGGTTAGGATTCAGTTTGGTTTTGCATAGACAGCAAACGTCTAAACGACTCTCTGCGAGTATTTGAGATAATTCATTGGCTTTATTTTTGATAGAATTAGAATTCCATTAAAGAAGTCTACACACATTGCTGGGATTCATTAAATAAAATTTAAAAGAACAGTATTAAGCAGTGATACTAATCGAATAACAAACTTATACCTTCGATTAAGGCAGCTATTTTGGACAAGGGATCTTCTGAGCATTTATTTTTTGTGATAGTTGATTTTATGACATTGACAAATTTTTGAACATTAAACATATTTCTGAAGTCTTGAAAAAGAGACTAAGACTAGAGTTCTGCTGTTGTTGTGGATTCGGCAATCTCCCAATAGAAGGCCAAGTTTGAGCTGAGTTAGGTTGAGCTGATGAATGAGAGGAGAGTTGAGGAAAATCAGCAGCATTGTAGTTGAAACGATGTCGATTATCTGAGCTGCACATCGAGAGGCGTGTGCGTAGCCTGTTTCGCTTCTATTCTGCCCCTGAATGGCAATGCAATTTCGGTCTGTTGGCTTGGGGTTGCACATTTAATTGCACTTGCTGCCTCTCTGAAAGGGCAGCTGGAGGAGTTGTGCTTTTCAGCACACAACTCACTGACTGGTGTTTTGAAGCAGTTCTTTGAGAGGTGTCCAATACTCTGATAGTTGTAGCAAATAGTAAGTGCATTTGTACTTTTATATTTTTGCCACTGAATTCTGCACTGAAGAATAGTTTTAACCGCAATTTCTTTGAGAGTTGTATTCGAGTTCGAGTAATTGTCTTGAAAATATGGCAGCTGTTGGATCGTTTTGAAGTTGAACTCTCATATTCGCTGTTAAATGATTTTTTTTTACTGTGCTCCAAAGAGTTGAATATTTCAAGCAGGCATGCAATTCATCAGCTGGTGTTGAGCGAGTATCACTGGAAGCGTTTGCCTGAAGTCACCGGCTAGTAACACCAATGCTCCACCAAATGGAACCTGATTATTTCGCAAGTCTTTCAATGTATGGTCTAATGCTTCCAATAACTTCTTGTGAGTCATTGTACACTCATCCCCTACAATGATTTTGCACGCCTGAAGAACCTTTCCCATTCCTGATGTTTTAGAAATGTTACATGTTGGGTTTTCTGTGAAGTGCATGTTTAAGTCATGTCAGTTTAAGAGCTGAATGCGCTGTTCTACCTCCTTCCATCAACGTAGCAGCAATACCTGAAGAAGCAAGTGCTAACGCAATATGGCTGTTTGAACGGATTTTCGCTCGGAATTTCCCGTTTCCTTGGAAACTTCAGAATAGAGGTACTTATAAGTAGTTGAGAAAGAGGTTCAGAGAATGAGCCACCATCGCAACGCGCCTGAGTCTGTCTATTTCTGCCAACCTCGCGAAACGCTCGGAGAAGTTCCCGTTTCCGTGGGAACTTCGGAGTAAAAAGTATATATAAACACTCTTGTATAGAAATGCAACGTTGTGTAAAAATTTGAAGTCAATCCATCGACTACTTTTCGAGTTTTGCGGCCAAAAGCATACGGATGCTGAATTTTTATATATATATAGATTCAATTAACCCAGTTATTTTTCACTGTATACATCTTAAAGTGTTATTGTGATTTTTAAATTGTGAATACATCACAATTGGTGGCATATTAAATGCAGGTTTTGGCATTTTGTTAATTAGGAGCTTATTTGACGACTTAGGTTCTTCTGATTCATTTTCAGATTCATCGTCCGAAGAGAGAACTGCATATTTATTTGAGATAGGAATACCATTAAAAGGTGATTTAGGACTATTGGTGAGTTTGCGTTTTTTAATGCGATCGTAAATAATTGGTGTGAAACAGTCATTATTAGTGGCGGCAGATGTAGATTGAGATGAATCCATTTTTAGTGGCTGAATGCCTAGATTAGATTGCTCTGAATTGTCTGCCGAGTACATGCTGCACAGCCCTAGTAGGTAACTCCCGCACTGGGAGCTCGGGGCGACTGACTAACTGACAGACGGCCAACTGTAACCACACTATTTAATAAATAAAAATTGCAAAAAGTACTCACACGTTGGAGGTTAGTCAACAATAAGTCACTCACAGCACTTAAAAAGGAATTTCACAAAATTTTGACTTATATGGTATTTTCTTATTTCAATAAATGTCATTAATTTACACAATCAAACCTTTTAATGTTTGAGAAGATAAATAGACAAAACATTAAGCGAATTGTATGCCTTGGCTATCGACTCCCTCTTACTGCTGTCTTGTCAAATCTATTTTTCAGCGGATATACACGACTTGAGGTCCCCTGAGTCCGAAAAAGTGGGTTTTAGAAATAGGTCTGTGTGGTTATGTTGCAAAATCGTAGAAAGTTCAAACTTGATATTCAGTTTAAGTGCTAGCCTGGGACCTGACAATAAGGTTTTGATCAAAACCCAATCAACCGGAAGTAATACTTTGTGGAATTCATTTTTTCGGTTTTTTGCGATTTTCTCGAAAACGGCTCCAAAAATTTTCTTTAAACTTGCAATATTAACTATATACACACACACACACACACACGCACACACGCACACATACACACAAAGGGTCACAACTTTTATTTGAAACATTTTTTCAGAAAAATTCATTTAACGCGAATTCACTGCTCAGATTTCTCAGTATTTTGTGATATTCTTCATAAAAGTACCGACGGTTTTAAACCCTAATAAGAGTTATGAGTGTGAAGAAAATTTGGCATTTCAGTGAGTAGCAAGTCAGAGGAAGTCGTGTGAGTGTTTCGCACATTTCTTTCTTCAGTTTTTTCGCGATTTTCTCGAAATTGTCTCTAACGATTATGCTCTAAACATCCTACGAGCATACCATCCATACATCTAAACATCTATGTTTTTTATTTGAAATGTATCTCCAGAAAAATATTGATTTGCCGGGTGGGGGTGGGGGAGGTTTCTGAGGAATCTGTGACGTTAGATTTCGAAAATATTATTGGGGTTCGTCCAATTTGTCAATTTGTATACTTATATATCAATTAACTGCCGTAAGAGAAAGTCGTTTGAATGTTGCACACCAGATTTTTCAATTAAATTTTCCAACATTATTGAAAATAAGACCAAGGTTATGCTGAAATAATTTGCTCTAATTAAATTAAACGAAAGAAACCATACAACCGTATTGGTTGAGATATTTAGGCAATCAAGTTTAATGAAATTCTATTGATCAAGGGGTTTCAAGTAAAAACGGAAATCTCATTTTCTTTAAACTTGAATTGTAGCAACTTATTTAATACACTTTAGGGTTACGTAGGTGGTAAAAACCATAATGACATAAAAAGTCCATAATGATATAAATACATAATAACACAGAGGACAATCCAACTTTGCAATTCTCTCTAGAATTAGTGAAAATCAATTTTCCTAGGAGAAATGTTTTACATAAATACGATGACAATTATTACTTTCTCTTGCTGCTGCTGGTAAGAGAAACTATTGCGATCGTGTCGAATTTTCACCGGACATACATGTTTTGAGTCACTCTGAGTCTGAAAAAGTCTGTGTGTGTGTGTGATCAGCATAATTCAAAAACGGAAAATCGCTAGCTAAGGCTATAAGGTTTTAATCAAAATCGACCAACCGGAAGTAACAAATTACGGAATAAATTTTTCAGTTTTTGGCGACTTTCTTTCTCTATAAAGGCACCAACGGAGTTCATAAACTTGTTATACTAACCACACATTCGGAGACCTGTTACTTTTGTTTGAATTAGTTTTCAGAGTAAATTCATTAGGAGAGCTTTTGGGGTACACTTTTGGGGCTTTCTTCAAAAAAGTATTTTTTTTATAAGTTTACATTCTCCCATTCATGTATGTTGAAGACAACCAAGCATCTGGTAAGAATTATATATTTGAAGAGAATTAGTCAATTGTAACTATGTGAATTGCAATAAGAGAAAGTAGCATGAGTGTTTCACACCAGTCTGTGTAGTTAGCATGCCAAGTTTAAAGAAAAAAAAAATTGGGGTCATTTTCGAGAAAGTAATCAAGAGAGAAAATAAAAAATAAAAAATTTAATAGCAACACTCGCACGATCGCACGACTCTCTCTTATGGCAATTTACTTAGTTCCCATTGTTTTGATTTGTATTACACAATTGCAATTTCACAAATAACTGAAGTACATAGGTCGGACATTCAGTAAACGCGGAACTCGAAATTTCGGCCATACATTAAATACTTATTAGTATTATGTAGATGACAGAACTCGTATATTTTATTGAAATGGCTCTTTAGAGAATACCTGTACGTCACACCTCCCTCAAATGAATTTTTCCGAAGAAAAATGTTACAAATAAAAGTTACAGCTCTTTTCCATGATTAGTCGATATATCAAGTTCAGAAAAATTATTGGACCCGTTGTCTAGAAAATCCCAAAAAAATGAAAAAAAAAATAGATTCAGTAAAGTGTAAGTTTCCGGTCGATCGTTATTGTCTAAAACGTTACTGCCGCATCCTCTGGTATCACCTAAACGAAATATCAAGTTTCAGCCTTGGCGATTTTCCTGTTTTTGAGTTATGCTGACAACTCACACTCAGACATTCCCCGATTAGTTCTCAAAACTACTTTTTTCGACTCAGGCACCTCAAAAAATATATTTAGAGAAGTACAAACCTAACAATTATCCTGACTATATTTTTTGAAGGGAATTCCAGTTTTCTTAAAACCCATTATTTTTACCCATTAGAAGATGATTTTTAATTTATATACATTGATACATTATACTATGTTATGCTGCTTACAATACGAGTATATCTTAAATACCTACGCCAAGTTAATTTAATCCAATTGGATTTGGGAATCCAATGTCAGCTATATTTTGTACAGTTTGAACTCTGTATACAAGCACGGTGGTAGATAATAGGTAATCAAATTAAAAGATTCTTCTGATGTAATGGTCAGCAATTAAAAGAGAGGGGATTAGCTAAGTAGTTAGCGCGCTAGACTCTCACGCGGCGGTCCCGGATTCGAATCTAGCAGTGCTCCCATTGCACCGGTAGTGCACTGAGAAGGCTCCGGGGGCACAACAGCTCTATCAAAACGCAGTGCACCCCACCCTAAAAAAATCTAAATCTAATCTAAGTCAGCAATAAAACTGGTAAGTTGAATTTGTGCCCTCCTCACACATCGCAAGTGTAATTTAAAAAAATCTGGTGTGAAACATTCACACGACTTTCCCTTACTGCAACTTACATCACAAAATGAAGCAGGCTACCACGGAAATGAAGCAGGCTACCACAGAAATGAAGCAGGCTACCACGGAAATGAAGCAGGCTACCACGGAAATGAAGCAGGCTACCACGGAAATGAAGCAGGCTACCATGGAAAATGTCTCTTATACTAAATGTTTACTTGACTACAATTTTATATCAATTGAAGAATCTAAACTTGATAAAGATGAAACCATGCACTCCCCCTACTCCAAAACTATACACACCCCCTACTCCAAAACCATACACTCCCCTACTCCAAAACCATACACTCCCCCTACTCCACATACACTCCCCTAACTCCAAAACCATACACTCCCCTACCCAAAACATACATCCACCTTCCTCGGTTTTCGAGAAGAAGCGCAAAAACTGAGAAATTAAAAAACTACAATAAAGCCGCAGTAGTACCAAGAACAGGTACCACAGGTTGGAAAACGGAAATACAGCGATGGTAGTACCAAAAACAGAGACCACAGGTTGGAAAACGGAAATACAGCGATGGTAGTACCAAAAACAGAGACCACAGGTTGGAAAACGGAAATACAGCGATGGTAGTACCAAAAACAGAGACCACAGGATAGAAAACGGAAATACAGCGATGGTAGTACCAAAAACAGAGACCACAGGTTGGAAAACGGAAATACAGCGATGGTAGTACCAAAAACAGAGACCACAGGTTGGAAAACGGAAATACAGCGATGGTAGTACCAAAAACAGAGACCACAGGTTGGAAAACGGAAAATCGCAGCAAGCTTAAAATTGGTATTCCGTTGAGGGAGGTCCCCCCCTCATCTGACACCAAGGTTTCGGCCAAAATTCACTGAGTAAGGAAGTGCGACTTTACTGACTTTACTTTTCGCGATTTTCTGGAAAACGGCTACAACGATTTTCTACAAACATAAAGGCCTCTCACTTTTAATTTAATACATTAAATCCCACTCCCAGAGGAAATTTAATTTTTTTCGAAGGATCTGGGGGGGGACATACCGTAAATCTTTCGTCTAAAGTGCTACTTTAATGTAATGTATGGCTTCACCAATTATTAATATTCGAAGCGTTGTTGCAAATTTCAAGCAAATCGGCTGACCGGAAGTGCGACCTTCTAGAATAGGTTTTGAATTATTTGGAATTATCTCGAAAATTACCACAGTGGTTTTCCTGAAACATTTTTTCAAACAACTAAATAACATTAACAACTAAATATGTTTTATGCAAATTCCAATCTCATATCTTCTCCATTTAAATTTTGAGAAGAGTTGCGAATGAGCAGAAATTCTGATGAAAATAATCACCGGAGAAAGTTTTTATTTATTTAATATTACGCGATAAAGTAATATTGTATTAAAGACATAATATCGCACTAATTAAATACATTATATCAGCTGATATAAATTAATTAAAAGTCAGATGTGCTCTAATTTGAATCTAATGTTTAGCGAATGTTTAAAAAATGATAATGGCTTATGTGTTTATATAAGATGTAAGAAGCAAATTATCAATAATAAAAAGAAAGCACCCAAAAGGTCATCAAATGTTGTCAGTCAAATAGTTGAGTTGATTGTAGTTGGGACTGCCTTCTTAATCTACATTCCTTTAAAATATAAGATAACCTTTTACATTTTGTGATCACATCTATCTTGTGAACTGCATTAGCCCCCCCAATATTACATATTATTATAATTATTATTATTATTATTGTATTTCATACCAATCTGATGTGAAACACTCACACGACTTTCTCGTACTGCAATTGATAAAATTTTATTAACAAATTTTCTTTAAGATTGCCTTTGCTCGTGAACGTTTATTTGGGTGGGGGTGGGGGGTGTAATAGATATAAATACCCGAGTGCCCTCTGTCACCACCAACAAAGCAAATAGCGGCAATTTAAATTTAAAAACTTCCTCAAATACATTTTTTTTTCGGGAAAATGTTCCAAATAAAAATTAAAGGTTTGTCTGTCTGTCTGTCTGTATGTATGTCTGTCTGTCTGTCTCTCGGTTTGTCTGTCTGCCTGTCTGTCTGTGCAGTTAGTATTCCAGTTTAAAGGAAATCATTATAATCGCTTTTCAGAAAATTACAAAAACACAGAAACATGTTCTGTAAAGTCGCACATCCGTTAACTTATTTTCTTCAAATTTGGAATGCTACCAATGCTTCTAATGTATACTAAGATTATAGAGCTGGTAAAACCATAGCTTTTTTGTGAAATTATATTTTACAGGAAAGCTAATCGCAACTAACCCGAAAAATAAATGTTTCAAATAAAAGTGATGAGTATTTATGTGTGCAGAAAGGATACCAAGTTTAGAAAAAATTGTTGGAGCCATTTTCGAGAAAATTACGAAAAACTGGAAAAAATCAGTATAGTCACACTTGTGCTTGATGGGGTTCTCCCGAAATCTATGTGTTGGATCGATGGCACTATCTAAACGGAATACCAGCTTTCAACTTCCTGTGATGTTTTTCGGTTTTGTTCACACACACACACACACAAGTCACTAAATACATTTTTTCAGGGGAACTGAAAACACGTACAAAGTCAATTTCGAAAACATAATCCTATCGCAATACTTGCTCTAATTTAGGAGAAAGAGAAAATGTAAACTTTGTATGAAACACTTACACAACTTTCTCTGACTGCAATTTACATAGTTTTGATTTATTTATTTATTTACACGGGTATTAATATGTTACTATTAACTGTAAATGTATATAAGTGGGTCTGAAGTAGAATACAATGTTTCATACAAAAGTTTTAGCTTATTTTATGTCGAGATTATTCAAGTTTCAAGAAAACCGTTGGATTTTCTTTAAAATATATACTAATCCTCTTCTATTATAAACACTGATTTTTGCAAGTTTTTTGGCGCAACGTAAAGGTTTATTGTAAAGTGCTGCTCACGCATTACGATTGGTTCAACCACGTGCATAATATTGAGATAGAATAAAAGCATTATTAAAATGCCAATTTGAAAAATCGATTAATCGAAAGTGCATCTGTATTAAACAGGTTTTTCTGAACATGGTAACTGAAACTTGGAATAGTAACTGGACATAAATAAACTTTTTTGGTTCTTTTTATTTACGTTTTCTTGGAAAAATTGATTTTAAGGCGCTATAATGGTTTTAATTGGTGGAATAGACTGAGAGTGTTGCACACCATTCACCGAGTGAATCCCAGCAATCCATGAACGTCCAAATTTGGTTCATGATCCCCACTTTGAAGCAAGCCATCACACAGAAACAAAAGAGCTCTTCAAAGATGCTACAAATATTACACAAATTATGAAACAAACGGACAATTGAAGAGAGAACAAAGAAAAAAAAATACTCTGCTACCATAGCAACAGAAACAGCTGATTACTAAATTCAATTTAATTTCTATATTTAAGCGATGACACTCGTCTATTATCAATGAGAAGGACAAGTGTTTATCTCCAAGTGTGATTGTGTTAAATATATATATAAAATATATATATAAAAAAGAATTACAACTTTTATTTGAAACATTTCTCTGAGAAAATTCATTTAAGAGAGCTTTTGTGGGGGTGGGGTTATGTTTTCCTCTAAATCGGTACTTTAATTTATTATATAATTGTGTCATACTAATTAGAATTAAATATGTTACCAAAATTCTGTGTTTGAAGAAAATCGGTTGACCGGAAGTGCGTGCTTACTGAAGTTATTTCAGTTTTCTACAATTTTATCCAAAAAAATGCCGACAGATTTCATTAATTTTGTTACACTAACTACGAACACAATGTGTACAAACTATATTGTTACACTAACTACGCACACAATGTGTACCACTATATTGAGCATTTTTCCCGAGAAAGTTCATTTAAAAAAGTTTTGGAGGAGGAGGAGGAGGAGGAGGAGTGTATTGTTTCACAAAACAATGTATTTCCGGTAAAAACTCAATTTCGAAAATGGCATAAGTTTCGATGGACACAACCCTGAGATGCTGTCTCGCTTTCCGGAAGCTACCAACCACATTTAACTTGCCAATTTAAATAAATTAAAGAGGATAAAGTTAATAAATAAACGCCACAGTTAGAAACCAATTCCATTCAGGAGAAGGTGGGCAAATATTTTAGAATATTATGTAACACATAAATTTTCAATTCAATGTAATACAAGTGCTTGTTTTTATGCATAAGTACACTGAAAATACTGCATTTCCATTGATATCTAATCGTTTATTCTTTGGGAAAAAATAAATAAAAATTGATATGGACGCCTTTCTCTTACTTCAGTTAGTACGGTATTATAAAAGTGACAATTTTTGATTAACCTTGGATATTTTTACTGAGTTACCCATAAAGGTGGTCGGGTTACAAGCAGCCAATAGTTGAAGTGATTACATTGTAGTCCGAACACACCTACTTAACACATGAAATTTAACTTGACACAAACATACAAAAACCAATTTCTCCGGAATAATGTATCAAATAAAAGCGACAAAAGATTCTGTACAAGTAAAAGTGTTGCAGGTTTAAACAAAATTATGAAAAACTGGGGAAGAACGGTCACTAACGTCGCTGACAGATTTCGACTAAAAATTTATTGTCAGATATTGTGGTGTTAATTAAACGTAATACCAAGTTCTAGCAATCTACGATATTTTCCGTTTTTGATATATTTTTGTTCAAACACAAACATATATACCTACAAGCCATTCGCCACAAATTGTCTTTTTATTCGTTTTACTCAGGGGTTCTCAAAACATGAGGCATATCCGGTTTAGAAGTCAATTTCTGAAAATTTGACACGAACACAATACTTTGTCTCTTTTATATGGCGATAAGAGAAAGTAAAAATCTCAACTGTGAAACACGCACACCGAATGTCTCTCTTTCTTTGAAATTCTCACAGATTTTATCGGCAATTATTGTTATTAAATATATTTCTTCATCGCCGTAGCGCTCCCAGGAGCCGGCCCCCCCTCATTAATATGAATGTTTCCATAAAAAAATGTTTACAATAAATTTTCTAGATTTTTATCTGTGTTGTTGTAAATACAAGGTTAGAGGAATCGACGCAGCTTTTTTCAAGTAGAAAATCCTTTACAAATCCATTCACTAAAGTGGATTCACTAAACTTCATCGATTTTCTACAAACTTGAATATTTTTAGGTACTATAAATTTCTGGTATTTTCTCACACTTGTTGGTTGTATATAATTTGGTTTGAGTAACAAGTGAAACAAGTAAAACCAACAAGTGTGAGTAACAAGTAACAGAAACATTACGTTGAAGTGAACTCTCTACACGAACTTGGTGAATTTGCTCTGACGATGGATGAAAATCCGAAACCGGTCAGCAAGAAAATAAATATGCATGCTACGACGGATAAAATACCAGATGTTATCCAGCATTGCGGATCCATCCACATATACATATAATTTGGTGGAAAAACCAAAACGATATGTACGTCTCCCCCTTCCTCAAATACCTTAAACTGAATTTTTCCCAGGAAAATGTTGTTGGATGTTAAACTTGTTACGATTTTCCACTTTTGAGTTTCGCTGATCATGCGAAAACTCGCATACACGCAGACCTTTTTTTTTTTTTTAATCACTTTTTCGTACTCAACGAAACCGTAAGACATATTTTTCCGATTAAAATTCAGTTTCCAAAAGTTAATACGAGCGCACAAATACTTCCTCTCTAAGCGGGAACCGGAAGTATACAAATTTATTGGAAAAAAAAAATCTAGTGTGAAACGCACACAAGACTTTCTTTTACTGCAATTTACAGAATTATAATTAAGAAATTCTCGTCAAACTTGAAGTATTCATTCAATATTATACATGTGGGAGCACCAGAACCATAATAAAAGGATATTATCAAGGAAGCATGGCCTGCCAGCTCCCCCAGAACTCTCCGACGGCGACAAGAGTGAAAGGTCTATATCAAGTACACCACATTTAAAGAAACAAAAAGCAAATTTCAGCAAACTTACACTTTCGATTGATTGCCATCAAAATCGGACTTTAGGCAACATATTTAGTTCTGATTAATTAATATTAATCTAGATGAAAGAATGGTATGGCATACTGAAATTGTACTTTGGGGGAAAATCGAACATCCCCCCCCCCACTCTACAGGACCTTCCAATATAAATTTTTCCCATTAAATGTTAAAGAAATCGGTGATTTCTTTCCGTTATCAGGTTCCCCTGGTAACACCTTAATGAGATCAAGTTTGATCTTGCTACAAATTTCCGCTTTTAACGTATGCTGACTAAACCAGTTTTTGTATATTTACCTGAAAACGTGTACGTGCGGTGTCACGCTTGCAATTATAAAACTTGATTAAATAAAAATAATATCTGTCTATTGAGTTGATATGAATTTTGAATATATTTACACATTTCGTGAGAATTAGCACTCAGATCAGTCTAAAGTCAATTATTATTTTATCAGCATTCCCCCCACCAAAATTAAAGAAAGAAGGAAAACAAATAATTAACAAAACAAAAAAACAAGTATGTAAAAAGATAAATTGGATTAAATGTTAAAAAAAAAGTACTTTATTGCTTCAAAACTATCAACTTATGTTATGAACAATAGTACTAAATATTTTTCCACAAACAGCTGTTTATTAATTAAAATAATATTACTGACTTTAAAATCAGCTGTTTATATTGATGGCTTAGGTAAAGTACGATATATTACAACTAATTCATATTTCAATAATACAGTTTTTTGTTGTTGATTTTTTTTTTTAATTTGTTTACATAACTATTAGGATTGTTGATATAAATGAAATGATTGTCGGACAGTTCTTAAAAATGTGGGATACTATATAAGTCTCCAGTAGGCAAATAAATTTGAGGAAAAACAATCACTTTGTGTTAATGTTTCGTAAATGGAACGAGCTCTTAAATAGGTCTGATGGGGTATGTTATATTATAGGAAATCAGATGTCAGTCAGGTGTAAAGCTGAGATATATAAAACAATTCGGACGAAAGGATGCACCGTTTCCTTTTTTCAGAATATATATGATGCGTTTGTGATCTTAAGAGCCTTGTCGTCCCATTGTGATTCCATTCTGGGACTAAGAACAAGTATGAGATATTCTCAAATCTAAAGCATCTTTTAGAAATTTCAAATTCAGGGATGGATATCTCCTCCTTCAAAAACCAGAATGCTATCTTCTCTGGGTGTTAGCGATGGGAGTGTATGTATCGTGAAGTGTATTGGAGTCTCCTGCACGCGTTATTTTTTGCATTCTCAACTGAGTGTTTCTTCAGTTGCATAATTAGGAAATCTATTCGAAGGCCCCTGACTGCCAAGCAAAACAATCTTAGCTTACCTTACCTCACTTCTGGGAATGTTCTCCAGTGCTAAATGCTCTCCTCATTTCTGAGCCTCCACTTTCTGGAAAAGATATGTCGCTTATCAAGAGAAACTCGGCCCCATGAAAGAAAGGGGTGTTCCACCTACTGCACCAAAATGTCCTGGCACTCAAAAGAGAAGCTTAATGGCCAGGTTTCTGCCTACGGTATTACCAAATCATTTCTCGAACCCCTTGAACACAGTGTCTTACTAGCGGATAAGATCAGAATCTGCTGATTATGTTTCGATCCTCTTTTTACATCATTGTTCTTTTTGGCCCCCCCCCCCAGAAAATACATGGGATTTGAATACCATAAAAGCAAGATTCAGTGATTATGTCAGATATAAAATAAATAAATTGTTAAATTTGTTACTCACTTTTTAAAAAAAATGAAATGAAACACTTGAAAGTAATCCACAAAATTGGTAGGAGATTTTTATAAATTTCCTGTTAAATTGTTTAAAAATTGTATAAACACACCCACGCACAGAGAATGAATAAGGAATATACACAATTTATAAAACAAAAACGATATAATATAAAATGACAACACTGTTTTTTTATTTTATTTCAAGCGTTTTTTATAAAAAAATTTCTTTGGGCTAAACAAAATTTACAAAATTCACAACGGTGTGGGGGGTGACCGAAAAAAAAATCACGAACGTTCTTTACGTAGCAGCTCGTTGTATGCTATTTCACTAAGTGCACGCAAAAGAAGCGTGGTGACTGTAAACTGGCCAGAATATACTACACAGTACAACACTACATGCCAGAGATTAGAAGAGTGGTGTAAAGGTTTTTACAAGCATTCGTTGGTGTGTGTTTGTATGTGTGTAAGTTACAGGTAGTGGAGGTGGTAATAATCAAATTGGTGGGGGTAATGTAGTAGTATTAGTGGCCGAGAGCGAGTGAGTGGAGGGAAGGTCCATACTATAGACACACACACACGCGCGCGCACACACCAGACAAAACACAAAGAAGTAGTCACATATACAGACAAACACAGCCACTATAATGTAGTAAGTAAGAAGCCTAAGACGAGCCACTAGTAGTAGTAGTAGGAGGGATAACATGGCCCGTACAGATCGCGCCACCTCCGTCCCACTACACACACAAACACACACGAATACACTTAATAACGCCAATGTAGTACCAGCCGGGCCGCGCTTGGTTTCTTTCTCTCCTCTTAGTATTCGTTAATATTCGGCTAATTCCGGTCAAAAAAGAAAAGGAGGATTTTTCGTAGAATTTCATCCGTTCCTGGTAATTTACTGTTATCTCACAAGTCTAATTGATAAATTGGCTGCTATCGTGGATTTTTTCTTTTTTTTTAATTAGATAGTGAAACCGTAAAGTGTACTGAGAATGACATTTTAAGGGTAGGCTGAAAAACCAAGAATTTTTTTGAATAATTTTTTTCAAAAAATATTTCAAAACAAGTGTGTTTTTAGGGAAATTAAAGGGGAAAAATACTTGATTAGTAAAGTGGGTACCTTCCTTTTTTGACCAGTTTAAATCTTAAATTTAAAGGGAATATTAAACAATTTTGCTCATTATGCATTTTTTACGTGTTGTAACAGCAGAGTTTTAAGAGAAAATATTGCTATCTTATTAAATTTTCTAAATTCGAGTTTTCACCTACAGAACAAAAATGTTTCTGGCGACTGTTCTCCGAGATTGCGACTTTCATGAAAAACATTTCTCCAATTTTTCGCATTTGATCTCGAAAACAGTTGCAAAGATTTTCTTTCTTTAAACTTCGTCCAATAACAATACATCTGTAAGTATAGTAACAGAATAAAGTTCAATTTACGGCTTAGCGTCTATATATTTTCTTGGGGGGGGGGGGGGGGGATTAGAAAGGATGGACAGAATTTAAAACAGGAAGTAATAGTCGATAAACCGATAAAAACAAAATTATTTTAGCGAAAGGAATGGAAGCTGGGCCGTTCTGTTTGTTTCTAAGCTGCACACAGTTGAAAATTACTTACACGGCAAGATCGAACAATATTGCGACAAACCAAAAAACAGATAGTAAGCAATATTTAAGTTGGGAAAAGTGTTATTAGAAATTGGTTTGTATGGTGTGCGTGCGCGCGCGTATTTCTGCGGTAAGTATAATTCCAAAACGGTTAATCGTAGAAAGCTGAACTTGGTATTTCGTTTAGATGCTCCCGGGGAACTTGACAGTAAGAGAAAATGACAGTAAAGTCCGACCGGAAGTTACCACTTTAATGAATAGATCTTTCCGTTTTTTGTGTTTTTTTTCGATTTTCTTTAAACTTGGAATATCAACTGCACATATAAAGAGCTATAACATTTTTCCGGGAATATTGATTAAGGGGGGGCTTCTGGGAGGGAGGAATGACCTTAGCGCTTTCCTTCAAAAGTGCCAATTCAATGTATACGTGGGCCAAAATTCCTAATATCAAGTAAATCGGCTTTTCGGGAGACATGACTTTTATATTATTTTTCTTGTGTACATATAATATATATTTCGATCACAATGTATGTATTAAATAAATAAAAACTACGTTGTGGTGGAAGGTTCCGCCGAGCTGGAAACCATCATAGATATTTTCCGTGATAGCAAATTCAGTTTATACACTCTAATGTTACACAGAGTGTGTAAACTGAATTCGCTGTGCGCAAGTCTGTGTTATCATACTGTTTGACAAACGCATCCTGAAGATTGGGGAATGCCCGAAACCGGTCGATGACCACAAAAATAAGCAGGCTACCACCACAAACTACTTGAATTACTTTGAGTGTTTCACACCAGAGTTTTTTATTTTAATTTGTAATTTTCCCTGGAATACATGTTTCTTTGAGCGGGAATAGAAGGGGAGCTGGCCTCACGCCCTCCTTCTCAAACAGTGACAGAGAATTTTATATATGGACAACCAATTTGCACCTTATACGTATTTTATTTCAGGGTGTTCTTGTAAACTATGGACCCTTTAAACTATGTTTGAATAGAATATACGGTACGAGTGCCTAAATAGATAATATATATAGTGAAGGGGAAATGATGTGAGAGTTGCACAATAGATGTGTGTAACCATCGCTGGCAAGTTGCATATTTTGCACAAGTTTATCTCATTTTTGCAATTGGAGCAATTTCTTTTGTGTCCTGCTTAGTTCAGACAGTTTGACTCATTGCATGCATGACGTCATCATTATCTATAAGCAGTTTTTTATTACGTCTATACTGATTGTTTGTTTTAGCATTGGTTTCTTACCTACAGTATGATATCTTTTTACTTTCTCTTACTGCTGTGAGCGCAAGTAAATATCATTTTGCCAAATTTTTCAGAAAGTAGAGTATTCATCGCAAATAAATGTTCTGACTTGTTCTGAATATGAAGAGACAAACAAAATCTGGTGTGAATCATTCACGCCACTCTCTCTTACTCTAATCAATACAATTTAATCAATTAATTTTCCTTGAAATTGCAACGTTGCAGTGGTGGGGATTTTACTTGTATACCTGATCGGCCTTATGTGGACCGTGCTGTGTCAAAACCAAGAAAGCTTCTGCAAATTTCAGACAGACCTCCGATACCCCTCTAAAATATTTTTTTCAGAAAAATGTTTGAAATGAAAGTGATAAGTTGCTATCTACGCAGCGCATTCCAAGTTTAAGGAAAATTGTTACACTTGTTTTTACCAGAAAATTCCAAAAACCCATTTTTTGCTCTAAAGTGCTATCAGTAGATTATACAGTACAACCATCTAAACAAAATTCCGAGTTTCAAGAAAATTGGTAAATAGGAAGTGCGATTAACAGCAACCAAAGAGAGATCAGCAACCAAAGAGAGTAAAGATAAGAGAAGCAAACCCAGACCACTCTCTCGGCCTGGATGATTATTGGATAATGATTTATTATTTACATAAATTTATTCACTAACATTATTTTTTTTTAACATTCCCTTGTTTTTATCCTTATCTTCCTATATTTGTATTAATGGCATAAAATACACACACAAATATAATTATAATTCCTAGAAGGATGATCATAACTTATTGTAAATAAACATTAATTTTAAATAAGTATGTGTGTAAAAAAAAAATGTTACAAAAAAAAATCGTTAATATATCAATATAATAAATTAATATGTTAAAAATATGTTATCATCAATTATTAGGATATAATAATAAATTATGTATCCTATTGAACATTATATTAAGCTTATCTTTACAATATGAGTAAACTAAATATTATTATTTTCATTATTAAAATGTTAAAAATTTTCAATTATTTTTCCATATTAATATTACGAACTAGTTACTTTAAAAAGTAATATTTTCAATGTTAATAATTTCTTTTAAAACATAAATATTTTTTAATGCTCATGGTTCAAAAAAAAAATAATCAATGCTAATATTTTTTTCCAATGTTAATTATTAATTTAACTTGAAAATGTAAACATTTTTACAAACTGAAGTAGCATAAAGTCAGTTTTTATTATCTATTTATTCTAATACTTGATTTATGCTACATTTTTTCATGATTTGTATATTTTTGTATTACTGCCATGGACTACATATTCATAAATTCATTCTGTTCCTCTCTCTCCTTCGTTTTAAAATGACACAAGAAGACCATTATTGCTAGCTTTCAACAACTCTGGCTAGCTCGCAACAGCATCATCATTGCTAGCTTCCAACATACTGGCTAGCTCTCAACAGCTTCATCACTAGCTTTCTGCATTAAAAGCTAGTCTCCATTAACTAGCTAGTTTCAATAGCCCAGGCTAGCTGCAACAAACTCGTAGCCAAACAAGATGTGCTACACACATACACTCTCACCCGCACGCTCAAATTTTACACATATGAAAAATTTCTT
>JAAEAF010014775.1:0-18248 GCA_011037195.1 Triatoma infestans | reverse complement strand
ATGTGTAGTTCACATTACTAGTTTAAAGAAAATCTTTGGCGCCATTTAAAAAAATAATAGCAGAAAACAGAAAAAAATACTTTTCAGTAAAAACGAACTTCCGGTCATTCGATTTTTTTTTTTCAAACACGGAATTTCAATATTTAATTCCGAGTAATATTATTTAGATGATAGTATTGTATAATAAACTGAGAAAGAGCAATTTAGAGGAAAAACCTAACCTCAACTCTACCCCCAAAAGTGCCCTTAAATGAATTTTCCCAAAGAAATGTTTTAAATAAAATATGTATCTCTTTGTATGTGTAGCTGATATAAGAAGCTTAAAGAAAATTGTTGGAGCCATTTTTTAAAAAAATCACAAAAAAACTGAAAAAAAAAAAAAATTCAGTGGCACTTACTTTCGTTTGAATGACTTTTACAAAAAGCTTATTCTCAGTTTTCCTGGTAGTACTTTAACAAAATATCTAAGTTTGAACATTCTGCGATTTTTCGATTTTGAGATATGCTACCCCATCCCCACCCCCCATCGAAATGGATATTTCCGGTAAAAACTCGATTCTGAAAATTTGACTCGATTACAATATTTTTTCTTCTTACTAAAACCAGTAAGAGAAAGTAATAATTTCCTATAATAACTTTTTTCAAAATTAACCTCTTCAATTTAAATTGCATAAGAAAATTATGTTCCTTCATAAAATTATCGTATATTTAAATTAGTATTCATAGTTATTATTTACTAGTAGTATTAACTCTTTATAGAGAAATATAAAATTACACACTATATTGTAATGTTATTAACAAACTATTCATGTTCAGTATTGCCATCACTCGCTAATTCAAATAAATAAATTTTATTTAATTAAAAAAAAAAAAAACTATTTGTATAAATTCTATATTTTTCCATTTATTTGTGTTAATTTGTGACGATTATTTAATGTCATTCAACTTCCTTCAATACAGGAAACTACTAATATACTGCGCCACACAATTCAACGTTGTATAGTAGTCATTAGATGCACATCTAATCGTCTGGACAGGCATGACCTTCACTCGGTGTTATAATGGAAGGCGGAATAACCATACACAGTCAGCCAGTCACAAATAATATAAAATGGACAAACATGGACGACGCTGATATGATTGCATAATATATAATTAGAAAAACTTAATAATTTATTATATTTTTTTATAAATGTTCAATTTTTTTTTTTTTTTTTATTGATTTTTAATTTTTAAAATTTTTGAAATAATTCTAGAAAACCATAAGGAAATGTCTTATATATATGTTATTGGATCCGAAGAGAGGGATCTAAAGCAGAGAGAGAGAGAGAGAGACACACACACACACACAAAAATTGAGAGCCTCACTCGCTATTTAGGCCAGACTATACTGGGAGACTCTGTTTATAAACAGCAGCGCTATCCCTACAGGAGACATTCTTTTAGAACAGGTTATATAGCAGTTACAACGCGTCAGCAACCAACTACAACCTTTCTCTTCTACTCACTCTAAAACTCTCGCTACCATTTTCTATACTCGTGTAAAGGCCTGGCAGTTTGTGTTACTTTCTTATTATACAGTGTTCAATATTATTTCCCCAGTTTATTTCTTTTTTATAATACCAATTCTTTCCTTCTCATATTCATTATATATAGCAATCAGTTCCCTTTATGAAATAATTGAGATATTAACTCTTTAAGAAACCTTTTTTTTTTTTTTACAGGCTCCAGATTTCTTATCTTAAAAGCTGGACAAACCCGCTAAACGGTCGTTAAAACAAAGTAGGTGTTCCAATTTTCAACTACGCTACTATTCTACGCTACCGACACCCCTCTTCGCTTGGCTTCTCAATTCTCTTTACTGATTTTCCTTACATAGTAATTTTGATAGTACTGTGCACTAGTAAGTAGTGAGTTCTTTGATGATATTACCATGCTCATATCTATCTTCCTGCCTTAACTATTTCATTTAAGCTAATTGTTATTAATTTTAAGTAACAGCGTTAAAACTGAATTTGAGAAAGGAATTTTAAGATAAGATTAGCAAACAGACGGCATGAACCGTTATACCAACATGACCTGTACTTAGGAAATCTATTATGGATCAATTTTAAGATAAGCAAATATCCTAAATAGAATATACAAGATAACTAGAGTTACATACATAAAATATACAAATATTAATAATATAACATAAACCTAAATAAACAGATAAAAAGATATATTTGGATAAAAGGGATTTGGAAATGACTATCATACTACCCAGTGGCTATTTGGAGAGGAAGGGAACACAAAAACCCCCACCACTAAGGGTATAAACTATGGTGGTGCTGTGTCAGGTATATCTGAATAAGCGCTTCTGATACAACATTAAATCCTCTTATGGCATATAAATGTATTGATTGTATTAAGTACTACCCTTACTCACTCACTGTGTCTCTCTATATATATACATATATATAGTGTGAGAGAGGGTGCGATAGAATAGGTAGGGAGGTGAAGAGAAAGTGAGAAGCCTCTGTTTACACAACTATATCTATGTAAACGTTATGTATACAAAGTGTTATAATCTTATGCTAACCACTGTTTAACTTCCCCACATCATTTTAAACAATAAATTATAATGAAACAATTTAATTTTATGGGTAATATATCTTTCTGCATAAGTGCTTTTTACAAGAATGGATGTTCCTTTACAAAGAGTTTCAATAACATTTTTACTTTCTCTTACTCCTAGGTAGAAGCAAGTATTGTAATCGTGTCAAATTTTCGATATCGAGTTTTCACCGGAAATATCCGTTTTGAGGTCCCCTGAGTCCAAAAAAGTGGTTTTTTGCAAATGGTCTGTGCGTGTGTGTATGTGAACAGCATAGCTAGAAAACGAAAAAACCGTAGAAAGTTGAAACTTGATATTCCGTTAAGATATCACCATGGCATCTGACAGTACGTTATCTGTCAAACTTCCTCAACCGGAAGTACCACTTTACTTGTTTTTTTTTTTTATTACTTTTTTGCGTTTTTCTTAAAAATGGCTCCGATGATTTTCTTCAAACTTGGTATATCAACTACACATACAAAGAGCTACAACTTTTAATTGAAATATTTCTCTGGGAAAATTCATTTAAGGGCAGTTATGGGGGGAGAGGTGGGGATAAGTTTTCATCTAAAGTTGCTATTTCAATTTATTAAACAATTCTATCATCTAAATAATTTTGATTAGAATTGAATATGTTGTTGAAATACCGAGTTTCCAAAAAAAAAAAAAAATCGGATAACCGAAAGTACGTTCACTTTACCACATTAGTAAACGATTTTTTTTCTCCACTTTTTCGCGATTTTCTCAAAAATTTGCTCCGACGATTTTCTTAAAACTTCCTATATAAACTCTAAACATACAAAGATCGACAACTTTTATTTAAAACATAGCTCTGGGAAAATTCATATAAGGGCACTTTTGGAGGAAGGGTGGGGTTATGTTTTTCTCTAGAGTGCTATCATAGTTGATTATCCAATTCTGTTATGCAAACAAAATTAATTAGAAATAAATAGAGATAGCCAAAATTTCGAGTTTCAAAAAAATTAGTAAACCGGAAGTGGGCAATGGACAGTTTTTTTTTTTTTCAGTTTTCGACGAATTTCATTAAATTTGGTACACAAACTATAAAATTTGTCAATTATAATTTTTTGAAAAACTGGAGTAAGAGAAAGTTATGTATTTCACACCAGATTTTTGTTCATATATTGATGATAATATGAAGCTTACGAAAACTGCTGAAAATAGGAGAAAAAAAGAAAAACAACCAAACAAAATCTGGTGAGAAAAACTCCGAGACAAACTTTCTCGTATTCAAATTAATATAAAATTTGTCCATTAAATTAAAAAATTTTCTATAAAATTGCACCTTTATAATGTTTAATTGGGTTGACCATAAAAAAAGAAGAAGAAAAGATGCCCGCAAATATTCCCGAGACACTTGTGTCAAGTGCCCGCTGTCAAAAACCAACAACAACAAAAAAATGCCTATTCTGTAATGTCGTACTTCAGGTTTAAAAAAACATACATTGTATTGAAAAGGTACTTTAAAGTAAACCATAAAAGACTATTTGTTAACTTGTTTATAAATAAAAGTGTTAATTATTTATGTGCGTAAAAGTAATACATTATTTATTAATATTTAATTATTTATATTTAGAGGAAAATCATTGGAGCCATTTTCGAGAAATACGCAAAAAAAAAAAGCTTTGAGTAAAGTCGAACTTCCGGTTGCTGGTTTCCCCCGACGAAAACTTCCTGTCAGGTGCTATAGTAAAAACTAAAAGGAATACAAAGTTTGAGCTTACTGTGACTTTTCCTTTTTAAGATATTTTTGTTACTCCTCCTTCAAGTTCTGAAGGAATTTGATACTAGTGCAATTTCTAGGAGAGTAAGATAAAAGTAATTAAGAAAAATAAATCTAAACATTAAATTTAATGAGCGGAAGTAAGTAATCCAATTTCAGAAGTGTTGAAAAAATCATTGTGGGAGAATATTTCTCATTATAATATGCTCAACTAAATAAGATTACTCTATATAATAAATTCATGGGCAAAGAAAACCGGAATTTATATGGAACACTGCATTAAATTTCAAATTATTCTTGAATATTTCTTTCTTATATTAATTAATAATGTTAACTTAAAATAAACACCAATAAACGATATCAGCGTTTTATGAAAATTAATTAAATCAAATGATTTATGGTTTTATTCTAATAACGCATATTACCGCCCCCGCCCCCGGCCTTAAGTAGATCCAAATCTCCGTAAAGAATACTCGGAATCGAGTAAATAAGCAACTGGATTTCATCTTGCGTAAAAAGTATCTCATTCAGCAATTCAGAGCTATTTTAATCCGACCAGAAGAGGCGTCTATCATCAGGTCATTCAGTAATGTCCCGTAAGTGTTCGATAGAGTTCATGTCGGGAAAACGTGTTGGTCAATTTAGTGTGATAATTACTACTTGCTCTAAGAATTGTCTGACGATATGAGCTACAATGTGATCGAGCATTATCATGCATTAGCACAAATTTGTCCCCAAATAAATGGAGCAATAGGAACACAGCTTCCAGAAGAACGTCTTCATATGTAAGGTCTATGCTTCGTTTTGTATGGCAACAATTCGGTACGGCCATGGACGTTGATTACACCCCACAATGTAACTTTTGACTTTGGTGAAGACTAAGACTTAAGCATGGAATATAGAAAAAAATATATACAAAAATAGAATGGCATATAGAAAAAAAGCGCTCTCCTCACACAGTCCCGACATCTAATAATTATAAACAAACTCGAGACTCAGCTGTGAAAAAAAACAGCTCCCTAGTGATCAAATGCTCAAATGAGATGGCGTGTTGCAAGAAAATCATTTTTTGTGCTCTAGAGGACCTAATTAGGGACGTCTGGAGACTAGATCATAATTCCTGCAACATTCGGATCATAACTCTGCAACATTTGCTTTTAGTACTCACCCCTACGTTGTGAAATGTTTGCAAATGCCCGGGAACATTGGGAGCCATTAAATGATAGTTCCATCATTTAAGAATAAGAGTTATGAAATGGTTGTGTCTAGCCATCGTGGTCAAATCATGACTTTCAGTGACCTCAACTTGTAGATCATCATAGATAGTAAAGATCATGGAACAGTGAGGACTTGGGATATGTAGAAGAGATCCTTTTCTCCCACGTTGCCAAAATATCTGCCCAGGCAATAGGGTTGTCAAATTGGGGGTATTTTCCCTCAAATTTGGGGGAATTAGAGGACATGGGGGGGAGGGCGAATTTTGGGGGAGATGAAAAAATCTGGGAAGAATATTTAGGGTATTTTTTTTTAAAGTGAAAAACTAGATCTGGTCAGTCTTAGTGAATGTATATACTTTAAAAAAAAATCGATTATGTTTGATGTTAGCGCCCTCTATTGATCAATAGCATAATTTTGGTTTACTGTTCTGTACACACTTGACATTTGATTTTATCGATAATTAAGTGAAATTCCTCTACGATGTCAAACGAAAAAGGAAAATTTACCAGTGTAAAGAAGATGATACATTAGTTATAGACCAATTCTCTGATGTTTGAACTTATTTAATTGGCTTTACGTTAAGCATATTTAAATCTATTTAGTTCTTATTTTTACATTGTTTTTTAATTTAGTATGTAACAGGTATTATTAGTACATACATATCTTCCTATGTTATGTTTACAAATTTATGATTATTTAATGGAAATAAACATTTTCTACCACAGTTTTAATAAACTACATCTACTTCTCTATTTCCTGACAAGTTTTAAATTTGGAAGATTTGAGCACAAATATGGGTGAATTTCCGATTCGGTGTGGAGAGATTTATGTCATTTGGCAACTCTACCAGGCGAGATTTTCTCCCGATTTAAAACAATTCTAAATTCTCAAGGTAGAGGGGGGTAGGAATGTAGTTAGGGCTGGGCACAGGAACGTCTGAAACTAGCGGAGAAGACCTTGACAAAATGCTTAATGACAAGAGAAAAATGAAATATAAGGAAAAATTAATTACAACCCTGTTATAGCATTTTTTTCATTTTATAAACTTTAAGCCTCAAATTCTTCAGAAACATAAACTAATAATAATAATAATAACAAATAGTAATAGCTTTAAAACACATATAAACTAAATTTAGATTTAAAAACAATAATAATATAAATAAATCCACCAAATGTTAAAATTCTTCAAATAGAGTCTCAACTGTGTAATAAATATTGTGTTTTAAGTTTCTGTAACGTAAATAAATTTTATAATAGAAGGTTATTTCTGATCCATTTTATAACCCTATCAAGTTGTCTGATGTTTTAGTATATATATATGTATATATATTTTCTAAATGATACCATGATTGTGTATTGTTTGAATATAGGTTGTACCGGATGGGTGAGGATATATAGATGAAGGGGTGCGACAGGAAACCAATCCCCCGGACCCGTCGTCCGTCGTCTTCAACAGTCGTAAATTAGGTACTTGGTGTTGGTCCAACACTAACTATTATTTTATCCCATTTAAGGTTAAACATGGTTAAAAAAAAGAAAAAAGTTTGAACATTTTAACTAAATTTGTAACTAAATTTTCATTTTAGTGTTCACTACTTTTATTTATACTGGCTATTTCTGGCATAAGCTGCCTAAAACTAGGGGACCATGTGTGCACTAACACGTTAACAATTAGCTTACATATTCTTTACAGTAATTTATTTAGTATTTATTAGCTTAACAGTAATTAATTTACTTTTGTGCATTTATTACATTTTGATTGATGTCACTTATTGTTTTTAGTAATATGAAGTTGTTGTTTCAATTAGTATTAAGATATAAATTAGTTTTGTTGCAGATCAACCTCCGGCTGACGGTTTCCCAAGCCATATATACTTGTGTTTTCAGTTTTGCTGTAGAAATGTTCATTTTGTGTTTTTTAATAAAGTATATTATTATTATTATTATTATTATATTCAATAAGGCACCACGGTAGCTGAATGATTAGAAGTGTTGACCGCAAAGCCGAGATATATTCTATGGTATTGGATTCGATTCCCGGTTTTGGCTTTGGATTTTATTTGATGTAATAATATGAATAATTAATAATAAAGCATGTTGCTATCCGCCTCCGATTTCGGTGTCAGGAGACAGGAAAAAGAAAATGTTCTTTACTTTACATTCATGAAAACAAAAAAAATTTTTAGAATTATGATTTTTTTAAAATTGTGAAATTCTTAATCAGTTATGCTAAGAAATATAGGGGGGGGGGGATATATTGTTACGCCTATTTTCCTTGAAATAAATTATATGCGAATAGCAGATATAGTTGCCTTTTTTTTATTATGAGCAGGGAGATAGTTTGATTCCCATTAATTCTACAACAAACACAACAAATATGTACCTAGCCTTTGCTACAGTCCAGAAAAGACAGCGTTAATTGAAAAAACTACGATAAGATTTTTTGAAAATTTAATGTTAAATATTTTCTCAGAATACTTTTAGAATCTCTGATGGTATTTTATCCGTCGTAGCATCATGCTATATTTATAGTGTTCCTGAACCTGGTTACAGATTTTCATCCATCGTCACGTCACAGCAAATTCACCAAGTTTGTGTAGAGAGTTCACTTCAATATAATGTTACTGGTTACACTCACAATTGTTGGTTGTACATACGAGGTGTGTAAATTAAGTAATGAGACTGATTTTTTATCTTTTTTTTATTCAAATAAAATTACAAATTCAACATTGTTCCCTTCAAAGTAACTACCTTGGGAAGCCACACAACGCTGAAGACGATTCTTCCATTCGTCATAGCAGTGCTGGAACTCGGATACAGGAATAGACTTCAGTTGGTCGGTTACGGCTGTTTGAATGTTCTCCAATGTTCCAAAATGACATCCCTTGAGGTGATTTTTCAATTTGGGAAACAAAAAAAAGTCACATGGATTCAAGTCGGGTGAATAAGGAGGCTGAGGAGCCACAGGAATGTTATTACTGGCCAAATACTCATTAATAGAAATCGCGGTGTGACACGGAGCATTGTCGTGATGCAACACCCACTTGTTTTTGATGTTTGGTCTCACACGCATCACTCTTTTTCGAAGTCTCTCAAGAACTTCTCGGTAAAAATGTTGGTTTACCATTTGGCATTGAGGCACAAATTCTTTGTGAACGATTCCTTGCTATCAAAAAAGCAAATCAGCATGCATTTGATTTTTGACTTGCTCATTCTTGCTTTTTTTGGCCTTGGAGATGTTGAAGTGTGCCACTGCATGCTCTGACGCTTAGTTTCTGGGTCATACTCAAACACCCAAGACTCGTCTCCCTGTAATAACACGTTCCAAAAAATTGGGATCGTTTTCAATTGCTCCCAAAAAGTCAAGGCTCCTTTCCTTTCTGATGTCTTTTTGCTCTTGTGAAAGATTTTTTTTCGGAACCATTTTTGCACAAATTTTTCTCATCCCCAATTCATTAGTCAAAATTTGATGAACGGTTGTGTGAGTCAAATTCAACTCTTCGCCGATCATTCGGACTGTCAAACGACGATCTGAACGCACGAGATCGCGGATTCTGCCAACATTTTCGTCGGTTCTTGAAAATGAAGGCCTTCCGCTGCGAGGCTCGTCTTCAATTGATTCCCTTCCTTCTGCAAACGACTTAAACCACCTAAAAACCTGTGCTCTCGACAAAACATTGTCTCCATAGGCCTGGCACAGTTTTTCAAACGTTTACGTTGCACTGTGCCCAAGTCTGAAGCAAAACCTGATAGCACAACGTTGCTCGTAATTGATGTCACTCATTTTTAAAACGCACTGAAAAAACCTTGCTCACAAAAAAAGTCACTACGGACAGTTCAACAACTCTAGCATTTTCAAATTTGCACTGGACGTGTATCAGATGTTTACTTGCCCTACCACGCAGCATGCGCCGCGTCTCCAGTGTTGCCAGATCGAACACCAGAAAATCAGTCTCATTACTTAATTTACCCACCCCGTGTGGGGAGGTTATAAGGTTATAATACTATGTGTTGTGTTTAATGACACACAGTAACATAACCTTATAACCTTCCCACACATTTATACAACCAACAAGTGTGAGTGTAACAGAAACACTAAGTTGAAATGAACTCTCTCTACACGAACTTCGTGAATTTGCTCTGACGATGGATGAAAATCCGAAACCGGATTCAGGAACACAATAAATATTCATGCAACGACGGCTAAAATACCATTTGTTATCCAGCATTGCGGACCCATTCACATATTCAACACTTAAGAATCAATTTTTTTGGAAATATTTTTTTAAGAAATCTGTGTAGTTAATATATTCCATCAAATTAATAGAAAATCATCATGAGAAAATTTCCAAAAAATTATCTCAAAGCCATTCAGTCAATAAAATTGCATATTTCTGGTTGATGGATTTTGTCCGAAACTTTCGTGTTAGTAGAGGCGGTGGTGGTGGTAATATTAAATGGAATATCAAAATTTGAGCACCTTACCTTTTTTTTTTTTTTTTTTTGGGAGTTATTTTCTTACCACACAATTACACACGTACAGACAATTACTAAAGAAACTGTACATTTATTTTTGATGTAAACAAAAAAAAATTTTCACAATCGAGATATTTCTTCTCTTACCAAAAGTACAGATAAAGTAATAAATCAGCGCAGTAGTTTAGTAAAGGGGAATGTAATGCCATGGCAAAGTCATTGACATCGGCAAAGTACACCAAAGAAATAATTTACAACTAGTGGTTCCAGCCAGCCGCTATCTTAACAAAGGATGAAAACAGTGACACTGTTGGCCGCCGACAGCCGCGGTCAACCAAACAAACAACAAAGCCTTTTCATCAATTCTCACATCAAAAGGCAGGCACCGCGATAAGTATGGCCACTAAATAAGGTCAGAAAACTACGAAGGTCGCACAAGGCCGCACACTAAGACAGATGTCTTGGTGTGAGTGTGAACAACAGTATATATAAACTCTATGATATACGACGAAAGGATTATTATATCATCTACGACCAAACTATACACGAGCGGCAATTCACAGTTATATTCAACTTATCATTCTCGTAGTTGTGCACTTTAGTTCGTTATTTTAACCATTCTAAATTATCAGCTATTTATCTTCTATTTATTATTAAGTATTTTATTATAGTTATTAGTTACCATTTATCACGTTAAATTATTGTTAAAATACAGTTTATTTTTATAAAAAACCGTTTAATAATTCGAGCACTAACTTCCCAAAATCTCTCAACTAACTTCCGCCCTCTTCAAGACATCTGCTACTCCAGGAATCACACATCAACGATTCACATCTAATACTGATTCCATTACAGTCTTTGTAAATTATTTCTTTGGTGTACTTTGCCGATGTCAATGACTTTGCCATGTCATTACAGGAACTAGAGTTATTACATGTTTTAAAACTGTTTACGTTAACTTGGAATGAACCTTATAAATAACTTCTCCGGGGAAACAGGGAATATTTTACTTGTTGGTTTTTAAAGAAATGGGAGAGCTTCCCAGAATATGATTGTGATTCCATTTTCCAAAGGAGGTGCACCTAATAAACACTAAGAAAATATGAAATAGCAGTTTTCTTGCTCTGTGCAAATCTATGTTATCACACCGTTCGACAAAAAGCATCCTGATGATGATGGGCAAACGCCCGAAATCGGTCCTTGACAAAAAAAAAAAAGCAGGCTATCATGGAAAATATCTCTGATGCTTTCCAGCTCTGCGGAACCAAACCACAGCAACTAAGAAATAAGTAGGTTTGTTTATTTATCTACTAGACATTTATCAAAAGTGCTTTCATCATAGAAAACAAGGTATATCGATGAAAGCAAGGTATATTTATTTTGGGTGGTGAGTCTAGGAGTTTGACAAAAAAAAGGCAACCTAGGGAACAGGCTGATGATAGCATTCAACAGTACGTAATATGGGATATCTTTATTAAATATTTGAAAAAAAAAAAAATGTTTCTATATTTTTGGAAAAATGCATAGAGACACACACACTCACATGACTTTCTCCCACTGAATTTTACGTATACAAGTTATTGGTTATAAGATGAATTTCATATACCTGAAAACATATATGTGCATCGGAAATATAAGTGTCATATTTCCTTTAAAACATTATTTTGGCCACAATTAAATTTTTTACTAACATTATAATTATAGACGATAATATCATAAATAATATATTAAAATGACATTTTAGAGCAATTACTAATGTCAGCTCTTCCGCAGAACAGCCCTTAAATGAATTTCAAATAAAAATTGTGGATGGATCCGCAATGCTAGATAGATAACACCTTGCATTTTATCCGTCTTTAGCATGCATACTGATTTTCTTCCTGACCGGTTTCGGATTTTCATCCAAATGTCAAAGCAAATTCACCAAGTTCGTGTAGAGAGTTTACTTCAACGTCTACGAAGTTTGGGAAGATTAACCGACGATCTAAAGGTTTTGTAGTGTGTGGTTAAGCTGTTGTGCATATTTCATATATACGATTGTAGTTAAGTAAAAAAAGAATATTTTGAGCATTTTGTATGTTAAGATTGGCCACATAGTAAGCAGCAATGACGACAGTGCGAGTGAGGATTTTGGATTATAAAGTATGGATTCTACGTTGAAGTGAACTCTCTATTCGAACTTAGTGAATTTGCTCTGACGATGGATGAAAATCCGAAACCTATCAGGAAGAAAAATAATCAATATGCATGCTACGACGGATAAAATACCAAAAATTGTAGCTCCTCTTATGATTAGTTGATAAAGAAAATCGTTGAAGCCGATTTTCAACTAAAAACAACTTGACTCGTATGCCAAGCTTCAGATTTCTCCGATTTTTTGTTTTTGTGTTATGCTGAACATACACTTACAGAACAATTTCTAAAGAATCAGTTTTTCGAACTCAGGGGGCCTCAAAACATGTATTTCCGGTGAAACCACAATTTCGAAAATTGTATACGATCGCAACATTATTTCCTATTTCAGAAAAATTTTAATATAGAGAAAATCCAGGGCTAAACATGTTATATTCTAAAAGCGGGTCTCGGACCACCCACGCCGATATAAATGGAAAGAACACCATTCTACTTACTGTTTGCCATCCACACTGTCATTATGTTGCTAGCCAGCCCTTTCTTCTAAAGTACCACGCGTTATCAAGTGACCATAATCTAAATCTGTTTATAGTAACTTTCTTTCTACTTTATTAATAATTTTTTATACATTCCATTATTCCTTGCAGAAAGCAGTTTATTCTGCAACTAAGCACTCTTAAAATAATATAGTGAAGAATGAGTGATAGTTAACCAATCAATGAAGATTTCTAACAAAAAATTGTTAGGCGATGGTACACACCTCTTCATATGCAATTATATCCCCTCCCTATCAATTATTTCAGTCGTTTCGAAGTTATATTTTTTTTTTTGTTTTTTAAAAACAGAACACCCCACTTTTCTCTCAGTCATATTTTTTAAGCTTCTCTTCAGTTTTATAAATAATCCGACAACTTTCAAAAATGTGCGTAAAACTTTCTTCAAATTGATCACAATTATGGTTTTTTCTGTTGCAATTTTTACTTTCTCTAATTTTTTTTTTGTTTTAATTATTATTATTATTATGACAACGACAACGGCAAGGATTTGCCAGAAGTAATAGAGATGATGAAGGAAACAAACATAATAAGCGATTGGAGAAGCTACCGAAGCTACCCAGTGGTAGGACTCCGCAAAAAGAACTTCACTCATTAGCAAGTGACTCATTAGTCCAAGAGGCTATTGTCGCTTGAAACGTCTAGGAGGATTGTAGGCGAGGGTTTAGGAAGATTAAGCGACAATCAAGAGGGTTGTAGAGTGTGTTTAAGGTGTTGTGGAATTATTCCTCGAAAAGGAAAGGAATATTTTGGTCATTATGTATGTTACAGTTGGCCACTTAATAAGGAGCAATAATGATAGTTCGAAGGATTTTGGATTGTAAAGTTTGGATTTTTAGTAGGTTGGAACATATGGCAGAACTCCATAAGGGTCCATATTGGATTAAGTAGAGTGTTGTATATGAGTCATTTGTTTTCAGTATTATTGTCAGCTGTCGGTAACGTGTATACAGTTCCTGTCGCTTTAGTCGTGTGTATGGTATTGCTCTATCTTTGAGATATGGCTAAGCATGATTCTGTGGGATTTGGATCAGAAAAGAGGATAGCAAGATCATCCACCCAGCTAGGTAGAGACGATAGTCTTGGGAGCTGTTGGTATATTGTGGTTCTAAAATGCTGCTCTCCGTACGCGACACTCGCCACTGCACTGACACATAAAAGAGATCGGGAGGTCCTACCATTACCTGAAAGTAACTGTCGAAAGTATGATTTGAGGATGAAGTAAAATATAAAGGGAAAAACGTCCTTTAGCTTCCAGAGCAGCCAAGACTGCCACATCTGAACGAACGCTTGCTTCACACATAAAGGAAGACACTCGAGCAGCATTCCTTCCTTCCGATCAAGCAATGGTATCCACAATGCAATGGCATTGCTGAGCAGTAAATTTATTTCTAGAAAATAGCAAATTGCATGAGATTTTGTAAACTTAATAAATTCTAAATCCGTCTATTCTATTCTATTGTTTCCTCATTAGAGATAATTTTAGCATAATCCTTTGTTGGAGATGATGAGATGAGACGGCATGACAGGATATGTAGAAATACTGTAAATTTTTTTTCTTTTTTTAAAAAGTAAATGTAATCATTTTCATAAAAGAGAAAAAATATATAATAAAGCATTTAAAAAAAAAAATTACACTGAAATAATATTTTGAAGTATAATAGAACGAGTTTATGGTCAAGTGTTGACACGTGCGCACACGAACAGTCCCCCCACCCCCACCCAAACAAAATAAAAAGAGCGCCTAGAATATATAACTAACTAACATACAAACATATAATATATACTTAAATGTTCTGCGCGCTATATATTTATAAACAGATGCTATTGTTAAACTATACTGGAGGAAGTTCATCGATAAGTATTTTTGTCGTTGTTGCTGTCCCGTAATTGTGTAATTTTTAGGCACAACAACACAGATATTCATCAACAAAGACTTTTCTTTACTGCAATTCTCACATAAGTTGTAATTTATTACATTTTCTAAAAAGTTTAAATTTTCATTAATATTCCAGGATTTTGTAACTTTGCAAAACTTGTAGATTTCCAGAGTGTTTGTCAGGATAAAAGTCAACCCAGTCGCTAATAATGACAGAAAGTAGTGACTGGATTTCAACGAGCTTTTTTTTTAAATTCAATTATACTGAAGAATACTTGACCTCCATAGCTAACCCGAATATCCATATGATTTTAAATTTAAAAAAAAAAAAAATATATCAAATAAGAGTGACTGAAAATCGCAGAAATATGTGAAATGCAAAAAAAAAAAAAATCATGCTTTTGTTGAAGAGAAAATCGGGAAAAAGTAGAAAAATATATTATTTAGGGAAGTGAGATTTTTTTTTTGCAGATTTTCCATATTTTGAATTATTAAATAATTTAATGTTTTAAACCTTTTATTAGTTTATAAAAATTAAAGCTTACTAAGAGGATTTAAAGTAGAGCAGCCGCAATATTATAAAAATGAAAAGTATTTATTTAAGGTTTGGCCAGATTTAGCGCTTTAAAGAAATGAAAGAAACATTTCCGGCAGATAACTTTGATGTTCTATTCAAAAACAGCATCCTTCACTTATTTCCTGTAACATTGAACGCTACAAGATTAATTGTATGTTCCTTTTATATCAATCATCAGAACCATTTAACTTTATTAGTTTTAAGCCTACTCTTGCTTTTTTTAAGTAATATGTTAAAACTATTTCGATAGTACTATTCATTAAAACAAAAAAATTACGTCGATTGAAATGTTATTAACTATATCTAATAGTTGAATTCCTTTAAACCCTTGTATATGTGTAATTATTTACAAAGCCAAATCCCTTGTGTGTGGGATATAGCTTAATATAGCTGTGATTATATAAAGCAAACTAATATGGGTTGTGTAATACAAGTCTTGTAATGGAACAACGAGGAATCTTGATGGAATGCTACTTCTAGACCAGTGGTTCTCATTTTTTTGTGTTGTGGCTCCCCGTTCAGATCCACTGTGTTACTCAGGGAGCATCCTAAATATTATAAGATGAATGTTGTATTTTTTTTTTGTTTAAAGTGTACCCATTTATTTTTGTGGATAATGGTTAATGAAAAAGTTGATTTTGCTTGGCGGGCAGCTTAATATTGTTGCAGTATCAACTACGGTTAGAAACGCTAAAATTTCGTGCTTAGTATATGTGCATATTTTGTCTTTAATTGCGATATTTTTTGCCCGCACTGAATATGCCGTTTTTTTTTTGTTTTTTGTTTTTTTTTTGAGAGGAGGAAAAAATGCCTGCGCACCTTCCGACTGCGTCGGGTGTGTGGGGGCCTGCCCCCACTAAAAAATCCCCCTCATCCAAACGGGCGTAGTATCCGACCCGGAACCGCCTCACGGCATTACTTCGGGTGGACGCCCCATAACTTGTTCTCATATACCTGCCTACACCATCCTTTCCAAATCTCTTCTTTTCTTTGTTAAAATTGTGTGTACCATATTCGAGATATGGTTCCAATTATTAACCTCCATTAGCATCTTCTCTGATAAATTATGTGGGGTGAGCTGTCCAACGGTCTCGTGGAGGTTTGCTCTGCTTTCTCTCCATTTAACGCATTCAAAAAAAGTATGGAAAGCATCATCGGTTGTTGAATCACCGTATATGCATGCTCCGGATTCCTTTTGCCTATACGTTGGAGATAGGCAGCAAAATACCCATGTCCAGAGAGGAGCTGGGTCAAATAAAAATCTACTTCGCCATGCTTCCTTGAGGCCCAGATGACGGGATCAGGAATGATTCTAGCGGTCCATCTGCCACGGTTTTCATCTCTCCATCGCGTCCTCCATGCTTCATTGAGCAAAACAGCAGCCTGCTTCTTGGCCTCGCTGGTAAATACACCTGATCTGCCTTGCTCTTGCCACCAAGTCAATCGGCATAACTCCTGCAATTACCATAGCCGCTACCCCTGAGACCGTTCGATACGCACTGGTAATCCTTAGGGCTCCACGCCTCTGAACTCTGAGCAATATTTTCTGGTGCCTGGCGATTTCCATCTTCTCGGCCCAAATCTCACAGCCGTACAACATAATTGAATTTATTGTGGACATTAGCAATCTTCTTTTGGTCGAGCAGGGCCCGCTGACGTTACTTATAACTCTGCTCAACGCCGCAACTGTCCTTTCAGCTTTTGATGCTACGGTTTGGAAATGTTCTCTGAACGAAAGCCTTGAGTCCAGATGAAGACCTAAATATTAAACCGTTTTCTTGGTTCTGATCACTAATGGATCGACCACCATCGGTATCTCTATCTCTATATGTCTTCTGGATTATGCCGTTAGATGGATGTATTTTGTAGTTACTAATATTTCCCTTGTATAAATCAGAGAAGGGATACTACAGCTGTTAGTGATATTCACCAATGACCTTAATACTTTTCGTGTAGTGCAGGAAGTAAAAACATTTGGACCTAGATCAGCGTATATTTAACAAAAACAAAAACGGTTTTGTTACACATCGTTCGAATTCTTTTTTTTTTTTAATTAACGAAACCTACATATCTCATCAATCGATATTACGTGTAACATAATTAGCTATTAATAAGTTAAAGATATATTAAAAGAATGAGACAATAAACAAAATAAAAGAATCAAAAATAGAGAAATTCATGTACATAATTAAAACCGAAATGAACTGTTTCAGAAAATACAAAATATCAGACAAGTAAATACATAAGTTTAACAGGCGAGAATTAAATATTTAACACTTTATTTATTTTTATTTTTAACCCTTTTAATTTATTGATTGCTTTGTGGGTCAACAATTTCGAAGCTGTCAATGTTCTCTTCCCTAATTAATTCAAACTCTGGGAGTAACGAGTTGCATCCCTTCAAGACAATAGATTCTATCAGTTTAGATATCTCTGCTTCATGTAGTGGACAATCGTGTAGTATGTGATGAAAATCTTGGATTTTATACGGTGAACAGGGACAAAATGGATTGGCTCTTAAATGAAATCTATTGAGGTAGCAGTTAGAGGTGATCATGATTTGACAGAAATGCAGTAAGTGAATTGGTGATGCTGATAAAACTGTACTTAACCCTGTGTTTAATTCAAGGGAAAAATCTGTAAGTATGCCTTCCTTTAGTTGACTGCTGCCATAATGTATCCCATTTGTAGTGGAAGAACGAAATGGAAATAGTTTTGTGAAAATTAGATAGTTCAAATAGTGTATTTAGTGATGGGTATAGAGCCAGGTATACTACAATCTAGGTCATTGTTATTAGGAAAACAAAGGCACAAAAACCCGTTAGCCCAACTCTTTTGTAAAAGAAAATATCCCCCGCTAAAGAGAGCATTCCTTCAAGACAGACTTGTTTTTGACACCAAGGAGAACACATCAGAACTGTACCAATTTTAAGTTATAACATAAGAGTTAATTATAAGCTTATTATTGTGATATTTTAAAGTAACTTAATTTCTCTTAGAGAATATATCTATTTTAAAAAAATAGTGGTGCTCTCTCTTGATTATTACTAATACTTCTATCTCAAACATAC
>JAAEAF010014774.1:0-32203 GCA_011037195.1 Triatoma infestans | reverse complement strand
CACTAGCTTTTTTTCCTTTCTTTAATTGCATAAACAATTAGTTCGATAAAACATATTATTAACTATTTCGTCGATAACAGGTCCAACAACTTTAAACTGTGCCAAAAAAAAATAAAATAAAATAAAATAACCGATATATTGGATTCTATAAATATATAATGATCGATAAAAAAAAAAGAAAAGAAAATGGAGATTAACTTGAAAATTGCTTACCAAAAACCTTACACAGGTAAGTGACTCATAAATCATGTATACTGTATTAAATGTCAATATACTTGATCGATAAAAATAGATAAGAAGGAACCATAGATTAAGTTTTAGTTTATTGTTTACCAAAAAACTTACATAAGTATCCGTCTAAAAAAAAAAAAAAATAAGTAAATATATTATATTGCAAACATTGTGCACACATAGAGGTTAATAAACTTTTGTACGAATGGAAAAATACAGGTTAATGAACCCTGGCCTGGGGTACGTGGGGCGGAGCCTCTCTTTAAGTCTCTGTGTATATATATCTATAGAGAGAGAGAGTGAGAGAGAGAGAGAGAAAGGATATGAGAGAGATGAGGGAGAAGTATGTGGGGTGAGGTATAAGGATCTAAAGAAAACTACTATTGCCAAGTTACCACTATAGCTGAGTGGTGTAAGTGATGGACTTGGATGACGAAGGTTGTGAGATCGTTTTTGCTGACCTCAGCAAAAAAAAAAATTAATTTTTAATATTTCTTCGCCTACAGGAAAAGAGGAGGGGGAGGGGGTGGGGGAAAAGTTGGGAATAGGTTGCGGGTGGGGAGGGGGGTTATGTGGTGGGGGAGGGGTAATGTGACTGTGGTGGGAGAGGGGGACGGCCGCCATCTTGTGCAAAAAAAGTGGCCTAGAACCCGTCAATCCTATCTACTCCGGTCAAAAAAATTCCATTTCGTAAAATTTATCTATCGCAATATTTCCTCTTAATAATTTCAGCAACATCCGCAGCAATAAAAAGATAATAATAATAATGGCGGAAACAAAGCGGAAGTATGGGTCCGAAATGAAGAGAATATGGGAAATGGAGGTTGTCCGAGTAGTACTCATAGTCCTCTCGGCAACTGGGATATTGCACGAAAGTATAGCCACTCTGGAATTGGACCGAAATATTTATATGGTCCTCCAGAAAGCAGTCGTGTTAAACACGTGCCATATTGTTCGGAAATTCTTGAACGAACAATGAATATAATGTGCTTGAATTCATCCCGTACATTATTACATCATATTCAGTATATTATTAAGTTTAAAAATAAATAAATAATAATAATACTAGATCTGGGAAAGAATCCCCTAGGACGACCATTTGCAAAGAAAAAAACGCGTGAAGAGAAAATGAGTAAGTACCAAGAGTTGGGGCATTGAGTTAAAACAGATGTATTGACTGGAGAAGGTGGAGATCCACGTAATCGTCATCTCGGTGAATGGCTTAGTGCCTAAAGCCACTGTAGATGACGTAAAGGCTCTTGGAATTCCTGTTGAGATTCAGCTGGAGGCACAGAAGTCGGTGCCGATCCTCCTGACAATTCAAGGATAATCAGACTAGAATTTATTTAATTTTTAATATATTCATTTTATTTGTTTGTTTAAGATCTCCATTTTTTTTTATATGTATATATATATAAATGAATGGAAGGCATGCTGCCCCTTCCATTATTGTTCAATTTCCGCAAGTGCGTGACGGAGTAAAATATAAAATTAATAATAATATTTTCTTCCTAGGAGCCTCTACAGCTCAATTTCCCCTGATGGACAGTGCACTGAGAAGGCAATGACCATAGAGGTTGACGCGCCTTACATTAAAAAAAGAAAAATTAATAATGAAATAATTAAGCACGTAAAACTCATTTGGAAAATGCAGAATAAGTATTCTTTAAAGAGGCATAAAAATAATAATAATAATATATAAAACAATTCATAATTTGCATGATTATGATTATAGAGCCATTAAAAATATATATATATATATATATATATAATACATGGTCATTATATCGAGCCTTTTAATACTTGACCATAACATAATAATGATTATACTGTATGTAAACCAGAAGTAAAATAGAATTAAAATAGTGATTATATGATTTTGAAATTCCTATGCCCTCAGGGGCAAGTCTATTATTCCAATTTGGAATATCTGTAAAGGTTTGTGTGTATACTTTGACAGTTTAATTAATTAATCGTATAATTCTGAAGGTAAAGACTTAACATAAAGGTCATGTTTGCATGGAACAATATTCTGGAATATTAGATTCTTGGTATAAGTTTTTCCATTTTTACAATCGAAATAATGAGAAAATTCTCTTTTTTAATTGACTTATATTATGAATGCTTTCACGGTAAAAAAATGGCGCAATAAATTGCAAAAAAAAAAAAGAAAAAAATTGGTGTGATATCATACACAAGACTTGAAGTCGGTGTGACAAATATTCTTAAATGTTGAACTGTATTTTTTCATCAAATACTTTTAAGATATTCGTGTGTTTGTATGTGACTATGTGTATGAACAATATAATACAAAAATGAGAAACCATAAGAAGCTCAAACTGTATACTTCGTTTAACTGTTTTGGTCTTGATAATTCCATTAACAGCCGCATTTAGGCACTACCTTTGAGCCTTCAAACGCACATCAACTATGCATTATGATATCCTCCTTTGCATGCCCACTGTAATGCATTGACGAATAAACTTCAACTTTGATTATTAACAAGTCTCAACATCAAACTTGAAAGGTTCAATGAGCTAGGCCACACTAGATCTCCCAATCTTCAAGCGACCTCACCAGACCACACTAACATTCTAAATTACGCTACCAACATCATCACTAAATCGCACTAATTCTTATCATCACTGCTTGCACTCAATTCACTCTTTTAACCTTACACAGTAAATGGGTAAAATATTAACTGTGGCTACATGGTTAGTTGCACGTAAGGGGTATCTATTACTTGCAGTTACTTGGGGAGTAGCGATCCCACTGGTTACCACAGCTCAATACTTCATGCACTTCGTCAGAGCAGTTCACGGTACACTTAAAGTGCATACACTCTGCACTTTACGGACAAGGACAAACACAGTACACAAACTAGGGTCTCCGTCCTTAGTTAATTGGCGTAAGCCAAGGGAGAAGGAAGCGATTAACTCAGTGGTAGCACGCTGGACTAGCAACGCGGAGGTCCTGGTTTCGAATCCGGCATGATGCTGAAATGTAATTGGTGTAAAAATGTGTTGTATGTTTGTAGTAGTAGCTTGAGGCGTCAGCGGTTTTGTAAAGGGCTTGTGAGTATATATGTATAAGAGAGAAGTATCAGAAATAAACAAGAGATCACACTGTTTTTAAAATAGATATATTCTCTAAGTGAATTTAAGTACTTTTCAATAACACAATAATATGCTTATTAATATACTAAAACTAGTTTGAATAAACTCTTGTGTTTTAACTTATAACTGGCACTGATGTTTACTAGTAGAATGGCTGTTCTTGTTTGAAAGCAGAATGCAGACTCCTCTTAGTACAAATCTTTTCAAATAATGCTGGTGTGTCTGGAGGGAGTGTATTGTCTTATCTAACTGTTACGTGTCCCTTTGTTTCTTCAGTACCATTGACCTAAATTAGAGTACCTGTCTCTTTCCCCTTCACTAAAATACACTATTTGAACTAGCTAAAATTCACAAAATTATTTCACTAAACTATTTTCAAAATTCTTATTTCCTTTCATTTCTTTCTTCCACTACACTGCCCTCAGATTTCCCCTTCCTACGAGCCTCTACAACTCACTGTCCGGTGATGAGCACTGTTGTCTGTAGCTAGAGAACACTGCTTGGAGGCCGGAAGTGCACTGAGAAGGTTCCAGGGGTCACAATAGATCTTTCTGGTTGCAGTGCACATTCCCATTACAACAATCAACATCTACATTATCAGTATACGTGTTTCTTATAATTAACCATCATTCCCTGCCTCCATTATATGGAAATTCAATTTTACTGATACTTTTTTTTTATATTTCGTCTGCAATTTTCTTGAAAACTATGTCAAACTTATTTTCATTAAATTTTACTTTCTAATTAAACGTATTTAAGATTTTCTCACTTTTATCAGACTTCCATTCCGGTCATATCCGTTTGACATATTTAGTGTGAAATCTTTATCACGTAATGCTTTAAATTCGATATAACATTTCAATTTGTACTATTTATTTTTTTTTGAGTTGTGAAAGATAATCGTGTCAAGGCTCGATTCGCTATCAGAAAACTGTGTGTGAGGTAAAGAGATATTTGGAAAATTAATAAAATTAAGAGAAAATTTAAAACTCATATTCCTATTAAGTATCACCAAAGGAAATTCCGGTACTCAGATATAAGAAAATTGATTTACGTGAATTCCAGAGGCTCTTTTAACTTTAGGATACTCCCTCTGAAATATCATTTCAATACAGCATACATTCAACCATCTTTATAGTATGTATTAAGGAAAATTTAATTTAATTTTCATATTACTTCTAAATGTGGATTTTTATTTATTTCTTTTTTTTTAAGTTTAGAATCAGAAAAAAGAAAATGTCATATATTATATACCAGAATATTTTTTATTCCAAATTTTTTTGTAAACAAATAAATTGGATTTGTGTGGGTACATTGATTGACATGATTATATTAAATATATTAAAAAAAATGAATGGTTACTATCCATGAAGGTGAATGTGCGAGACATACGGGTTGATGACACTTAATTTGTTGTTCACATCATATATCTCAAATTATTATTTTAGATTAATTATAAACTCATATTTTGTTTTCTATTAATTAGTTAATAGCGGTCTCTAAGATTATCACAGAAAAACATCAATATTCAATGTCATCGATAAGATACATAGAAGTATCGATAAAAATATCAACACATTATATAGAGAATTTCATTAATTATGGGCTTAAAAAAAAAAAAATCTGATTTTAAAATTACTCACACAAAATTTTTCGTGTTAACATTATTGGAATTCTAATTAACAAAAGTGCCATCAAATTTATTTAAAGGTTTTAATGGCCTTATACTTTCATAAATGTAATTATTGGTGGTATTGTTTGTGTTTTAATCTAATTCCATAATTCTTTCCCAGAATTATTTATTCTGGAAAGATGTTTTTAATAAAGATTAAAAAAAAAAATATCTTTAAGACATTCCCGCGAAAAAATTACAAAAACTCCTTCGTCGCAATTCCGGATTAATCTTTTTTCTGTAAATTTGGAAGCGTAGCTTTCTATTCTAACGTAACTATTTGTAATTCCTTAATATTATGTAATGGGTATTCGAATCATCAAAGATTGAAAGGATGCGAAGAGTAGAGAAGCACATTAAATGAATCAAAAGTTAGTTTCTGCCCATCTTGGCCAGACTAGAAAGGAACTGTTCGATTCATATAAATAGAGCGAGAGCGGTACAGTTTACGACTAGTCAGCAACCTTCCACTACCTTCTCCATAAAAGCTTTCGACAGAGTGAGAAAAGGAGATATCTTAGAAGCAATGAGAGCAAAAGAAATAGATAGAGGACATATATTAGCAGTGGAAAGTCTCTATAAGAAAACTAGAAATGTGGTAAGATTTGCCAACAATACCTCAGAAGAATTCGTGACTACTGTAGGAATCCGTCAAGGCTGTAGTCTCAGCCCTTTCTTATTTACTTTGGTGTTAGACACAACCATATACAAAGCAAAGGACGGTACGAAAAAATTCTACCTAGGATATGTAAGCTTAAGACCGTCGGGCCTATCTATACTAGCATTCGCCAAAGATTTGGTTATATTCGCAAAAAATGATGGAGATCTTCAGTTTAATATTAAGAAGTTACAAGAGGAATTGCTGGAAATTAATATAAGAATCAACCAGGCGAAAACGAAAGCAATGAGAGTAGGAAGAAACCTCACAGGATAATGAGAACATTAAGAATAAATAATGAAAGAATAGAGCAAGTAGACAGCTTTAGATACCTGGGAGCGCACGTAAATGAACATGGCTACATAGATACGGAGGTAACCGAGAGAATAGGAGCAGCGGGCAGGTTGTTTAATGCGATAAAAAGAGGTTTCCTGAATAGGCGAGAGGTGGAAATGAAAACAAAAATAGCAGTGTATAAGTCTTTCAACTTTCCTCTCCATCCGAACATATTCCTCGGAATCATGGACCCCCGACTAAAAAGCACAAATCAATGATCCAGGCGTTGGAAATGAGATTCCTCAGGAATGTTGAAGGCAAAACCAAAAGAAACCGAGTCCGTAACACTACCATTAGGTCGAACATCGACGTAAGGCCAGCAATCGAGACTATCGAACAGAATAGGCTACACTGGTTAGGGCATCTTCTTCGTATAGAGTCCAACCGGATTGCCCTTGACACATATAAAACTAAAGTGGATGGCAAGCGAGGGCGAGGTCGGCCTAGATTAAAGTAGGAAGACAAGGTGAAGGATGCCTTCCAAAAAAGAGGGTTAGATTGGAGAGAAAGATCGGCAGAGCTGGAAGAGGCTATATAAACTTCCTCCTCACACTGCTTAGGCGATAGAAGAGGAGTGATTATGATGAGATGATGGGTATTCGAATCATCAAAGATTGAAAGGATCCGAAGAGCAGAGAAGCACATTAAATGAATCAAAAGTTATTTCTCCCCACCTTGGCCAGACTAGGAAAGAACTGTTCGATTCATATAAATGGAGCGAGAGCGGAACAGTTTATGACCAGTCAGCAACCTTCTACTACCTTCTCCATAAAAGCTTTCGACAGAGTGAGAAAAGGAGATATCTTAGAGGCAATGAGAGCAAAAGAAATAGATAGAGGACATATATTAGCAGTGGAAAGTCTCTATAAGAAAACTAGAAATGTGGTAAGATTTGCCAACAATACCTCAGAAGAATTCGTGACTACTGTAGGAATCCGTCAAGGCTGTAGTCTCAGCCCTTTATTATTTATTTTGGTGTTAGACACAACCATAGACAAAGCAAAGGACGGTACGAAAAAATTCTACCTAGGATATGTTAGCTTGAGACCGTCGGACCTATCTATACTAGCATTCGCCAAAGATTTGGTTATATTCGCAAAAAATGATGGAGATCTTCAGTTTAATATTAAGAAGCTACAAGAGGAATTGCTGAAGATTAATATGAGAATCAACCAGGCGAAAACGAAAGCAATGAGAGTAGGAAGAAACCTCACAGGGTAAAGAGAACAATAAGAATAAATAATGAAAGAATAGACAAGTAGACAGCTTTAGATACCTGGGAGCGCACCTAAATGAACATGGCTACATAGATACGGAGGTAACCGAGAGAATAGGAGCAGCGGGCAGGTTGTTTAATGCGATAAAAAGAGGTTTCCTGAATAGGCAGCAACCTTAAATAAATGGAGCGAGAGCGGAACAGTTTATGACCAGTCAGCAACCTTCTACTACCTTCAGTTTAATATTAAGAAGCTACAAAAGGAATTGCTGAAGATTAATATGAGAATCATATAAATGGAGCGAGAGCGGAACAGTTTATGACCAGTCAACAACCTTATTTATACTACCTTCTCATCACTCAATCTGTCTCTTCAGATTTTTCTCGCTACCTAACTTCTATTTTACTGTAAAGTCCTTGCAGTTTGTGTGTTGTATTCATTGTAAAGTGTTCACCATATCATCTAGCTTATTTCACTATAATCAATTCTCTCTAATTCTCTCACCTCTCATATCCATTATAATTACAAAGGTTTTTAGAATAATATATTGTTCACTATAGCATTTTAGAGGAAAGATTAATTTTACAGCTTCCTTCAAGCCCTCCAAACATTGATTTTCCGGGAAGAAGTTGCCTATATGTGCTAAGCATTTATATGAGTAGCAGGATGCATGTTTAAAAGAAAATCATTGGTGGCTGTAACAGCAACCAATGAAAGCAAAGAGAAGCTCAACCACTCTCTCGGACTGGAGTGGGAGAAGCTGTATAAATATAGCGACGTACAGTCCATAAAAACACAGTTGAATTCAGTTCAATACATCCATTCGCTACGAATCATTTTCATACCACTCTACCTTAAAACATTTCTCTATTGTAAAGTCCAGGTAGTCTGGGTCTCTTAATTAATATATTAGTTAACCAGTGTTAAGCAAGTCTTCTTCTCAATTCATCTACCATACCTAAATTCTCTCCACCTAACACATCCATTAAAGTGGCATTTTTTTAGAAATGGTGAAAAATTGAACAAACAAACAAAAAAAAAACCATACAGTAAAGTGACACTTTGAATTGACGGATTTTGACCGAAACTTTCGTGCCAGAAAGGTGATACTTATCAAGTTTGAACTTTCTACCTTTTTTAAATATTTTGTTCACACGTACGAAATTGTGGTATCCTCTTTGTAGCACTTAAACCAGATCCTTCTTTTCTAACATATCTTCGACCCTATACACTACTTTTCTTAATTACAAGATCTGAAGCATTATTATATATTTATTTATATTTGATAGACTTACTTATATTGCTCAACTTTCCAAGTGAGATACCATTTTCCCAAGTTCTTCCATTTTGACCTTTAGTTATTAAACACATTTTGTAGCAGAAAACTGGACGGACAGCTACAGTATCCTTCACAGAAACTTCTAGCCAAGGAAATAACAAATCTTGTTTACATTTTTTAACATATATCAAGTCGAACAAGTTGCCAATTGGTCCTACCCCTTAAGGGTGGTGTTTGTCACTGTCACATTAAATTGAATAATCTATGCAAATATTCTTCCAATTCAATTTAATCAAAAATTAGACCATCAATTCAAATCAGCAAATAATATTTAGACTAACTAACATTACTTTCTACAAAATATTGTTAACGAGTAAGTATGTACAGAATTTTATAACAGAACTTTTGAATAATGTATAAATTTATGTTAATAGTTGTACGCCCCCCCCCCCACTTCTTTGTCTTTTTTTTTTGTTTGCTTTAAAGTTTGGTTAGATAAAAATAGTGGCATAAAAATAAATATTAAATAGAGGCCGTGAACTTCTTTTAGCAACGGTGATATACCTACAATAGACGTAGCGGGCTATTTCCTTTTATGTCTGTGTGTGTGTGTACACGTGTATTTGTGAGCTTTTCACAGTGAAGTCCATATCTCCAGTAGTGGAGTTTTTTGAAAAATTCATGAGTAGAAAGGGTAGGCTTGAAAAGGGTAGTCAGTTTGGTTTTTTTCCCAACCATGTCGTCATCACGGGGCCTTTCTGATATACAAGTGGCCCTCCTTTCTTTGCTTATCTTTTTTACTTTAACTTTGGTGTCTGACATTTATCGTAGAAAAAAAAAATCCCTGTTTCTTATTTCGGTTTCTGCGATAAATATTTAAATTTGACATTTGAAAATCGTCCTTATAAAAGAAGAAAACTCGAGTAAAATGTTTTTACTCTAAAGCGTAATTTGTCCACTTCAAGTATTGAAGAACCCGAAAAAAGTCTTTAAACCAAAACATGAAAACTCTGGCAACCCGGATTTGTCTTGGTGGTATCGAGCTGTACTTTTATGCGGGAATCCCGGATTTGAGTTCAGTAGTGTTGGAATTAGATTTTGTCTAGCTAGGAACCACTAGCTCACTGTGCGGTGATGGAGAATGTTATCTGTAGCGAGAGAACTTTGTCCGGAGGATGACAATGCACTAATAAAGCTTCAGAGGACACAATAGATTTTTCGGATCGCAAGGCACTTACCTTCTTCGTTTCTTATAGCTTCTTTCAAAGGGATCCGGGTCGTTATCCCAAAAAAGGATTCATGAGTGGGGTTGCCTTTGCTCTTCCTAACCAGCGATGTCGGCCATCGCATTATCTTCCACGCCACCTGCCCTGGCATCCAATATAGGCGATAACTAATTATTTCTTACCAAGTTGTTGAGTTTGTCGATGCTTTCCCATACGATTTTCCCAACTAGTGCTTTGTTCTGGAATTCACTTTGTCCTGCAAGTGGGTCGAGAAGTTGAATTTGTTATACCAGTGTTATGCGAGGGTACTTGACGTTGTTAGTCCAACAGATCAAAGTATTGTATTTAATTTATTTATTGATTTTTAGGTCTAAATTTTTAAGTAACCCTAAAATGTCGCTAATTTTAGTATAATGTACATTCATTTTCCATTTAGTGCAGTATTTTGTCAGTTGGTCTATGGCAGATTTATGTCAGATTTACAAAGGAACAACAAAGGGATATTTACAAAGCAACATCATCCGCAAATAGTATGTCGATATGAGAAACTTTGGGAAGTTGTTTAATATAAGTGGTGAATAGGACAGCGTAGAAATAAAAAAAAAGGATTTTGGCCGAGAATAAGTGTTGCTTCGGCCTTGGAAAACATTTAAAAAGTAAACTCATCTCTCCTAGTACAAAATCACAGCTGTACAAGACACTCATACGACCAGTGCTGATTTACTGCTCCAAAGCGTGGACCATGACGAAAACGGATGAACGAACCCTGGCGATATTTGAACGGAAGTGCTTCCTAGAATCTATGGTCCTATACAAGATGGGCAGAACTGGAGAATTAGGCATAATCGAGAAATTTACGCTTTGTTCAAGGAACCGGATATTTTTAAGGTCATAAAACTTGGAAGACTGCGGTAGGCAGGGCACGTGGCTAGGATGTGTCATGAAAAAACCTGAGGAAAACTATGGAGGGCATTGTACAAGGTCTAAGGTGGCTAGGCAGACCACGGTTGCGATGGCAGGATTCTGTGGCGAGAGACGCACTGGCAGTGCTTGGATTCCGCAACTGGAGGGCGGCTGCGCAGGAAAGAGACGCCTGGCGGGCTCGTCTTGAAGAGGCCATGTGTCTTCAAGAATTATTGTCACGCCATTGAGTAAAAGAAGAAGATGAATAATGACCTTTGAGAAACGCCTGCTGCTATTTGGTAGAAGTTAGAGGAGACCGATTTTTGCTGGATGCATGGACTTTCCGTTAGTGAAGTTTGTCCTGAGCATATGACCTATTCCTCCTAAATTTCTCTCTCAATATGTCTCAAATTTCTGTTGTTATCTGCTTCTGTTATCTATTAGTTTTCAATCAGACATACATCTAGAACTTTTTTTTGGGGGTGAAGGACTTATCTTAGTTATCATGTTTTTATAATTCATATTGTTGTAAGTTTATATTAAACTATAAGATTACTTAACCAAAAATTTAAATTAATAATTGTATTAAAAAACTTTTGTTTTCTCATTTACAAGTAACTGACATTATTCTGTATATATTAATCCGGTATTTGACAAATCTTTTTTGACTAGTTGGTTAAAACAATTTTGCAAAGATTCAGTTGGAAATTCTAATAACTAAGTTTACAGTTTTGACAGCTACTTAAAAGTTATATGATGCTCACAAGACAAGAAGATAGTGTTTTTAGTAAAGCTGAATGTCTTGCTTAGTTTGAAATATGGATAAAAGATAGAGACAATTTCTTTTTTGTCTTATTTTTTAATAATATTATTAAAAAAAATACGATTTTATACAATTTAAACACTTTATTACGTATTTTAGTATATTGTACATTAGACAAAAATGGTCGCATAATTAGTTTTTAAGTCTTATTTATTGTTTTCAACTAAGGGTAACTAACACAAAGCATATTAATTCAATCTTCCTTACTTTTCCATTTACTTATTTGTTACAATCAGCAATATAAATCCAGCCTATAAGTAAGCATGATCACAGTATATCACAAAACACTCAAAAGTGGAGAAGTTACCTCCAGTGGTAACAAAGTGAAGTTAAATACTTTTAATCACTTGTGACAAAAACTCCAACAGAGTTTGTCCATTTAATATATCTTCCAACCTTGCCATTACTTTTTTTTCTCACAAGTAAAGAAGAAAAACAATATAATTTTTCTTTTAACTAACCCGACATCTAACGGCATTACGCGAAAACAAGAACGTATTTCAAAAATAAATCTCAATGAACAATAGATTTGAGGTTATACTAAATAGAACAGGTTATAAACAGAGGGAGTATTTAACCTGAATTGAAATAAATTCTCAGTATTTGAAATGTTTCATGTTTTTCATAAAGTTTATGTCAGTTAAGAACCAATTTAATATGGTTGCAGAGAAAAAAAGAATTTAATATTCAACAAGTGAGTAAAGTATTTTTATATTATCGTTCAGTAAGTGTAAAGATCAACACCTCAGCTCGAGGGTAAAAAAAACAAAAAAAAAACATGTTTTTACTCACTGTTTGATAAATAGCTATTATTCATTTAATGGAATACTTCACTAGGGAAGGGAATAGCTAAGGGGACTCCCACGTGGAGGACCCGGGTTCGAGTCCAGCTGGGCTATCCTCAGAATTTTTTCTTCCTAGGAGCCTCTACAGCTCACTGTCCGGTGATGGACAGGTTTGTAACGAGAGAACGCTGTCCAGAGGCCGGCAGTGCACTGAGAAGGCTCTGCGCGCCAATGACCATAGATGTTGACGTGCCTTAAATTAAAAATAAAAAAATCTGGTGTGAAACACTCACACAACATTCTCATACACCTGTTCTCAAAATTATAATTGACAAATGTTATAGTTTGTGTACCAAATTTAACGAAATTCGTCGAAAATTTAAAAAAAAAACTGTTCAGTAAAAGCACACTTCCGGTTTACTAATTTTCTTAAAACTTAAAATTTTTGCCATCTATTTATTTCTAATTAATTTTGTTTGGATGATAGAATTGTATAATCAACTATGATAGCAATTTAGAGGAAGCTGTAGCGCCATCCCTAAAACCCCTAAAAGTGCCCTTAAATGAATTTTCCCAGAAAAATGTTTTAAATAAATGATGTAGATCATTGCATGTTTAGTTTGTATACATAGTTCCAAGAAAGTCGTTAAAGCCATTTTTGAGAAAATCGCGAAAAAGTGAACAAATCATTTAGTAAAGTGTTAAAATGTACGCACTTCCGATTATCAGATTTTTTTCAAACTCGGAATTTCAACAACATATTTAATTCTAATTAACATTATTTAAATGAGCGAATTGTGTAATAAACTGAAATAGCGCTTTAGAGGTTAACCTAACCCCACCCCTCCCTCAAAAGTGCCCTTAAATGAATTTTCATAGAGAAATGTTTCGAATAAAAGTTATAGCTCTTTGGATATGTAAATGACGTTAAATGTTTAAAGAAGATCGTTGGAGCCATTTTTGAGAAAAATGCAAAAAAGTAAAAAAAAAACAACTAGTAAAGTGGTACTTCCGGTAGAGGAATTTTGACAGATAACGCACAGTCAGATTGTATGGTGATATCCAAACGGAATATCAAATTTCAGCTTTATACGGTTTTTCGTTTTTGAAATTGCTAAAAACCACTTTTTTGGACTCAGGGGACATCAAAACGGATATTTCCGGTGAAAACTCAATATTGAAAATTTGACACGATTACAATACTTCCTCTTACTAGGAGGAGTAAGAGAAAGTAAAAAAAAGTCAAGAAAAATAAAGGACAAAAACAAAATAAAAAATTAACCGTAGTACTTAGGATTACGCTATTAATTGATTTTTTTTGTTTTTCAAGATATTAGTCGAATTAAACAAATTTATTACGATAATAAGGATGAAATAATATTTTTTGTCTCAAGGAATTATATAAAGAGGGCAGAGAAACAGTTTTAGGAAGAGTATTTGGATGTGACAGGAAGCAGAATGTATATAATCAGTCCGGACGAAAATTATATATTTAGCATCAGTTTTTTATAAAAATTAGGCGAACAGTGGAAGCCAATCTAGTTTGAGCATTTGCACAGGAATTTTTCCTATAATCATTATTGGGATAGTACTCATCTCTCTTAAAATTACTAATATCTCCCTTAGAAAGTAATACACTTTGAGTTTATAGACCTAACTGTATCTAGACTAAAGCGATGCATGCTACATTTAATTACTAAGCAAGATAACTCTATATTAAGTAGCCTTAGGTACTGCGTTTTGACATAATATATCTAGAGCATAGAGATTTGTCAATATTATTTCACATCAGTTAAAAGGGATATTCTAGCCAATAAGGCAATTTATCAGATCAAAATATATTCTTTGATGAAGGAGAAAATAAATTAATTTAAATCAAAGGTTTTTGCGTTTGGTTTAAAAATTTTTCATTCGAGTTTGTAGCACTCAGTCTGTAGTCGAACAAAATAATTTTACATATAGCGTTGATAAATGTAATAACATTTTCAAAAATTTTAATTATGTAATTTTTTTATTTTTTTTATTTATTGTATGTAATTGTTAATGTTAGATTTCAAATGTTGTTTAGTTGGTTCAATGTTATCGGCACTACCTCCTGGACAATAATATAATATCTTTAAGTACTTTCTGCCATGTTGCTAAGCACTATGTATTCCCCATAAAACCATATTTTAAACAAACTGAGTAAACCTTAAATCCTAATGATGACAAAAAATATATTGTACAAGAAATATTGATTGAAAAACATCCTATTCGAAAATCTCGAAAACAATATCCAACCTTATTAATTATTTGTCACAATGCTAAAAAAAAAACAGTACGGACCGAGGAAAACTGTATCAAAATTATAAAAAATCTGGTGTGAAACACTCACACAACTTTCTCTTACTCCAGTACTCAAAATTATAATTGACAAATTTTATAGTTAGTGTACCAAATTTAATGAAATTCGTCGAAAAGTGAAAACACTGTCCAGTAAAACTGTCCGGTTTACTAATTTCCATGAAACTCGGAATTTGGGTCATATATTAATTTCTAGTTATTTCAATTTGGATGACAGAATTGTATAATCAACTGTGATAGCATTTTAAAGAAAAACATAACCCCCCTCCCCCAAAAGTCCCCTTAAATGAATTTATCAGGGGAAAAGTTTCAAATAAAAGTTGTAGCTCTTTATATGTATAGTTAACAACACTGGTTTAAAGAAAATCGTTGGAGCCATTTTCGAGAAAATACCAGAAAACTGAAAATTATATTTCAGTAAAAACGCACTTCCGGTTATCTATTTTTTTTCAAACTCGGAATTTCAACAACATATTTAATTCTAATTAACATTATTTAGATGACAGAATTGTCTAATATACTGAAACAGCAGTTAAGATGAAAACCTAACCCCACCCCTCCCCAGAAGTGCCCTTAAATGAATTTTCCTGGAGAAATGTTTCAAATAAAAGTTGTAGCTCTTTGTATGTGTAGTTGATATAGCAAGTTTAAAGAAAATCTTCGGAGCCATTTTTGAGAAAATTGCAAAAACGTAAAAAAAACAACTAGTAAAGTGGTACTTCCGGTTGAGGAATATTGACACATAACGCACCGTCAGATCCCATGGTGATACCTAAACGTAATATCAAGTTTGAACTTTCTACGATTTTTCGTTTTTGAGCTATGCTGTTCACATACATACACACACACAGACACACACACACAGACCATTCGCTAAAAACCACTTTTTTGGACTCAGGGGACCTCAAAACGGGATATTTCCGGTTGAAAACTCGATATCGAAAATTTGACACGATTACAATACTTCCTCTTACTAGGAGTAAGAGAAAGTAAAAATGTTAAGTTACTTTCTCGAATTCGCTACATAACGCATAAAATTTCTAAAATATAGGTTTTAATTATAATATATTAAAGGATTATTTAAAAAAAAATAATCCAAACTTATAAATATATAAATTATAGGATTATTTATTTATAGCCAAAATATTGCCTTTTAGATGAAAGCTTACTAGTTTGAATAGAATTTTACTATACACTATGATTTTACTATTTATTGTAACTTAATGAATATCATTGAATATATTTTTTTTCTTTCTAAATTATCGCTTAAAAGATGATGTGTTGGCCCATAAAATAGGCAGAGATTTCTTTAGACTGGAACCAACCGGCAATTTTTAAATCATTTATGCCACTTTTTAATTTATATAATCACCAAGAAGATTATATGAATAAAATAATTTATATACGTAATTATAACGGACTTTATAAATTTTTGTTATCATTTTATATATATATCCATATAATATAATACACGCAGTCATGTTTAATAATAATAATAATAATAATAAACTAACTTTATGTCATTAATGATTTATATTAATAAATTTATAATATGAAAAAAACTTGTTTCTGTTTTTTAATTTTTTTTTTTTTTTTTTTTTACTTTATTTTAAATAATAAAAGAATGTTAAGACTTGAATAAATCAAAAACACCTACATAAAAGTCACCATGTTTTTTTGAACGATATTTCCTGTGCACAGTATTCAAATTTTTTTGTCTTAAAATTATTTTTTCTATTGAGTGAAGACAAAGAAGTTGTGTGATTAACAAGGTTAAAAATACGGATGAAGTAATAATTAAGATAAAGAAAAAAATAATAAATTTGTGGGAGCATGTTTTGGATTTAAAGAATCTAGATTAAATTATATTTTTTTTTTTTTTATTCTAATTGCCTTTCTTACTGGTGACCGACACCGTTAATTCTCCGCTTAGTAATCAATGATTATTTATATTCTTCAACTCTTAACTAAGAAACAAACAAAAAAAAAATTATGCAGGTGGAGTTTATAGAATGGCAAAAAAAAAAAAAACGTTTTATAGAAAAGTGGGGGAGAACTTAAAAGTAATACGTAAGGTAGGGGGAAAGAAACAAGCACCTAGATGGCCAGGACATGATTTAACGGCTAAAATATCTTGTTCGGCCTCCAAAGTAGTGATTGCGAGAGTATAACGAAAAAAGAGGAAAGAGTGAAGAAGGACAGAGATCAACCGGTATAATTATTTATGCAAATGTAAAATGTAAAAAAGAAGGCGAGGCACTCACCTTCCCATTCTGAGAAATATCCACCAGACTGCTGGCCGCCAAACGTCTTCTACGCACGGACTACGTTACAACATAGCTTTTTATTTAAATAAATAAAAAAAAACTTTTATTTTTCTTTTGATTTAATTCTTTATTTCTTTCTTTTGTAATAAAAAAAAAAATGAAGAAAGATTCCTACAGTCTGATAAACCTTTTACACAGTTCAATATCCGGTCTAAGAGAGAGACAGAGTGACAGAATGCGAGATAAAGGAATTCATTATAATGATGCGTATATTTTTTTTCTGTTTATAAAATCTATACGAGATACTAAATTGAGTTGTCAAAACACACCCCGGACTACTTAATTTAAGGCAAATCTGTTGGAAACTCAATAAATAATTACCTAATTTTATATATATATATATTTGCAATCGTCTAATTATTGAGAGAATCTGGTGTGAAATGCTCACACAACTTTGCTTTTACACCTAGTTTTCAAAAATGTAATTAATTGGACAAATTTTATAGTTACTGTACCAACCAAATTTAATGAAATCCGTTGGAGTTCGTCGAAATTCATCGAAAACTGAAAACTGAAAAAAAAAAAAAAAACTGTTCAGTAAAAGCGCACTTTGTGTTTACTAATTTTTCTTGAAACTCCGAATTTTTGGCAATCGTATTTTTATTTTTAATTAATTTTGTTTTGGATCGTAGAATTGTAAAATCAAAATTATGATAGCACTTTAGAGAAAAAACATAACCCTCACATCTCCCCCCCCCCAAAAAAAAGCCTCCTCCCATAATGATATTACCAGGAGAAACAATGTTTCAAATAAAAAAAGTTGTAGCTGTAATGTAATGGTGTGATGATGTGTATTTGTAGTAGCACGAGCGGTGTTGTAGTAAAAGGGGCTTGTAAGTATACAAGTTTAAAAGAGAATGAAGTATTAGTAATAATCAAGAAATCACCAGTGTTAACAATTAATATATTCTGTTAAAATAATAACTGCAACTTATTTGATATTATAAACTTATTTAATTTATTGTGAAACTGGCACAGATATTTAGAGAGCGATTCCTGAAGTGTTCTGGCTTTGGAAGCAGAATACAGACTTCGTTGTTTGAAAGCAGAAGTGAGACTGTCTTAAGGAATGCTCACTAACAAAGCAGTTGGCCAAATCGCATTGTATTAATTTTGTGCCTTTGTTTCCCTATTAGCAATGACCCCAATTTACAGTACCTTACACTAAAATACACTCTTTTTGAAGGTAAATTCACAGCACTAAGATAATTATAAAATATTAAAATACAATTTTGGATACTATAAAATATTCTAAACTCTAAACTATTTATTTTTATTGCTTTCTTCCACTAAATAGCTCTTGTTTATATGTGTAGTTTTTATACTCGTAGTTTAAAGAAAATCGTTGAAACCGTTTCCAAAAAAAAAAAATACCAGAAAATTGAAAAATACATTTCAGTAAAAATGCACTTTTCCGGTCATCCGATATTTTTTTCAAAAACTCGGAATTTCAACAATAAATTTAATTCTAATTAATATTATTTAGATGACAGAATTGTATAGTAAACTGAAATAGCACTTTAGAGGAAAACCATAACCCCACCCTTCCTCCAAAAGTGCCCTTAAATGAGTTTTCCCGGAGAAAAGTTTGGAATAAAAGTTGTAGATCATAGTCTATGTAGTTGATATAACAAGTTTAAAGTAAATCGTCGCGGCTATTTTTGAGAAAATCGCAAGAACGTGAAAAAAAAACATTTAGTATAGTGGTACTTCTGGTGGAGGAATTTTGACAGATAACCTACTCTCGGATCCCATTGTAATACCTAAACGAAATATCAAGTTTGAACTTTCTACGATTTTTCGTTTTTGAGCTATGCTGTTCACATACACACATACAGACAATTTTCTAAAAACCACTCAGTGGACTTCAAAACGGAAATTTCCGGTGAAAACTCAATATCGAAAATTTGGCACTATTACAAAAATGAATTACATTAAAATCAAATATATGTTGTCCTGTTTAGGGGCTATTTCGGCCCTAAATAATTTTGAATTCCCCGGTTAATCTCTCGAAAATGGAAAATTAATATTTTTAAAACTGTTATCTGCCCTGTAGATATGTATGCTCGTGAAACTTAGTTACACAGAATGAAAATTAATATGCCGAGAGCTTGTGAGAGATAAATCCTGAGAAGAATGTTCGATCCCAAATACGAGAACGGGTTTTGAAAAAATTCTATGATTAGTGATTTTTTATACTCGCCGAGATGTGTTGATGGAAATAAAAGAAAAACGCCTTGACAGGCTAATTTGCATGTTGAGAGAATGGACAAAAGTAGAAGTGTAAAGCAATTACATGAAAGCCTACCGAAAGGTGGAAGAAAGATTTGAAGACCCTGAAAAAGATGGATCGATGAAATAGAGGGTTTTAGAAAGCTTGGAATAAGATGCTGGAGATTGAAAAGGGAAACTTAGTAGCGATTGGGGAAAAATTAGTGAGGAAACCAAGGCCCTTCTTTGGGTAGTAGTGGTAAAAAAAAATGTGTGCGAAAGGGAGAAGAAATAAAAACAACCATTACTTTTTCTCACAAATGACTAATAGTAATATTATTCAACTCTATCTAGCCCGACATCTAGCGGCAATAGGTGAAAATAAGAACGTATTATCAAAAAAAAAATCCTAGGGCCCTTACTTACTAGCAACGGAATTGAGGTGATACCAAAGAGAGCAGATTATAGAGAGAAGTAGTTTTTGATTTGAATTAAAAACTTATTTATGTTTGCTAAGAATTTCATTATTCATAATAAACTGGACATATTTTCATATATTTCTTGATTAAATAAATAGTTCATAGTTTATTATTAACAGTTCTTTTTAATTTAAAAATTATCATGATTAGGAAATAAATTTTTATTGATATTTGATAATTTCCTGTATTATTAATGTATAGTGAAATCGAGGAATCATTTGAAAATATTCCACCATTTATTAATGAAACCGCAAGAAAAGTTATTGTTGGTTTACTGAAAAAAAAAAATATATATATATATATTTAGGAGAAGAAAAAATACATTCTCAGTAAATGCACATAAGTGCATTTCTAGAAGCAATTAAATGCGGTTGTAGAAAGAAAAATTTTAATATTCAACACTTATTTTTATACTCGTTGCGCTCGTGTGGTCAATATCTGAACTCGAGTGTAAAAAAATAAGAAATAAAAAAATAAAAACATTACTAAAGTAACTAATTTTGCAATTATACTTTTTCTTATTCCTTTGCTTATATTAAATATAAATTATACATAATATAAATATATAATTTATTCAAAATGGTTTTCAAATCGTCAGGCCTTAAAATTATAATGAGCTGTTTTTACGGCAATGGACAGAGGAGATTTTTTTTAAAGAAAAAACAATTCTTTGTTGCTCTACGTTTCGGGTACCATTGGTGCTCTTCTTCAGGAGCTCTTTAGGGTAAGAGAGGAGGACTGTACCGTGTACAACGTACACTCCTCTCTCTTTCAATGTACTCTCCTTTCCTACCCCAAAGAGCTCCTGAAGAAGAGCACCAAATAAATTTTTTTATCTTTGAAAACTCCTCTGGCCATTGTCTTATAAACATCTCATAATAATTTATCCAATTTTCTTTCATTTTTACTCTTGTTAACACAGACAAGTGCATTTTATGTCTATTAATAAATAAATAATCATGTGTTTAACTCAATGGCGGTTCATGAGTACGGAATAAGAAAATACACAGGTATTATATTATAATTTAATTTAGCTAAACAGTTTTTCACATTTCAAATGGTTTATTTAAGTAAAATTTGATTTAAAATATAGTTGTGTCAATTCTACAATAACTGTGATCCGGCCTTCCCTAGAATCACAAATCCTAGATATCCCCCAAAAAATTTCAGTTTTACTTACCAAATAGCATGAATGGAGAACAATAAAAACGATTACATACCTCAAAACTAACATCAAAGTGTTTTTATGGTAAATAACTGATTGGAACTCTCATTAAAAAGTTCTGTTATTTATTTGCTTACTTCTGTGTTTGTTAAATTATTGCCTAGTTCCATTAATTTTTAATTTCCTTTGCAGAGTTATATTAGATTAGAAATCTCAAACTTAAAACCTAGCAAACGGCTAGTCAGTTAGACATATACACAGACGTGGGAAATACCAACTAATTAAAATAGAAGAGTTCTAAAAAATACTCTCAAGTTGCCAGACCTTTACTACTTTTAAAAAAATTGACCAGATTTCAAATCTGGACATATTTTCCTTTGTACTTAACTTGTCAATATGTTGCTTTTTCCGTTTCTTGTTGCAATAAGATATATTAATTAATTTGGAATCTTTTATCCGTGAGGGGAACTATGATTTGAGTTTCATAATTCAAAAATAATTGAATATTTGGATGGATCTGTAATGCTGGATAACATCTGGTATTTTTATCCGTCTTAGCATGCATATTCATTTTATTCCTGACAGGTTTCGGATTTTCATCCATCTTTAGAGCAAAAATTCACCAAGTTCGTGTAGAGAGAGTTCACTTCAATGTAATGTTTCTGTTACACTTACACTTGTTGGTTTGTTGGTTGTATATATGTGGAGAGGTTAAACATACAAACACATAGTAACATAATCTTATAATCTCCCACAGATATATACAACCAACAAACCAACAAGTGTGAGTGTAACAGAAACGTTAAGTTGAAGTGAACACCCTACACGAACTTGGTGAATTTGCCCTAAAGATGGATGAAAATCCAAAACCGGTCAGGAACAAAATGAATATGCATGCTAAGACGGATAAAATACCAGATCGAAAATAATTGCTCACATGTTTGACATTTCTGCATAATAAATTTTATCTTCGGAGATTTTTCCATCGCAGCATTTTTATGCTGTTCCTGACCTGATGTCGGATTTACATCCATCGTCAGAGTAAGGCTATCAAATAGTTTGTGTAGAGAGTTGACTTTAACTTTATATATCTGTCACGCACTTATTTCTCTAGGTGACAGATATAATAAACTTGAAATCAACTCACTACACGAATTTGATAGCCATACTTTGACGACGGATGAGAATCTGACATAGACCAGAAACAGCATAAATATACATGCTGCGACGGATAAAATCTCAGATGTTATCTAGTATTGCAGACCCATTCTCATATTCAACAGATTTTATATTTGGGATATTTACTGCCGAAACATCAATAAAAAATTTATATTTTACTAACTGCCTAATATTAATATTTTTTTTTTGCTCAGTATTGCACTAGTATTCAATTACTTTCATTCTTCATCAATAATTTTCATTCTTCAATATGATTAGTGAGGATCATTATTATTTTGAGAAAATAACAAATAATTAAAATAGTAGAGATTTCAAAAATTAAATTAATAAGTTTTGATTTGGTTAAAACTGGTGTAAAACATTTGAAGATGGAATATTTTTCTGTTTTAATCCCCAAGATGTTAGAGACATTGATTTTCAAAAAAAGAAAAAGGAAATCATCAGGGCTGCGGGCCGAATACAAAGCCTGTTTGCGAATGCTATTCTAAAAAAGGCTTTTAGTGAAAGGTACAATTGAATTCTGTGCTGAAATTCGAAGTTTTAATAAAGTGATAAATCGGATTAATGGCTTCTAGAAGGTGCAAAGGACCGACCATAGCTGTTGTTCACAAAAAACAAAAATACAAAACAAAAACACAACAGAAATGCAACACAATAGAAGCGGCCACACCGTTTTGAGGGAGTGAAGAAATTTCAATATTTAGGAGCTACATTCACGTCCAAGAATGAGGTCAGCGTGGACATTAGTAGCAGAATCTCGGCAGATAACAGATGTCTGGTGGCGATTAGAAGAGTACGCTCCGTAATAGGCAAGTCTCCAAACAAGTGAATGTCACCATATATAAGGCAGTTTTCCGAACAGTATTGTTATACAACTCGGAGAATGGGTGTTGACACACAGCAGCGGACGAGCAGTGGTTGAATTGCTGTGAGAGGAAACTATTGCGGTGTATTTATGGCCCAGTGGTTGAGGGCGACGTATACCGTCCTCGTAAAAAGCTGAATTGCGTCAGCTGTACGGAGCCGGAAAAAGTGGAAAGGTTGCGCTGGTTAGAACACCTCCAAGAATGAGTGTAGAAAGAGCCCCTCGAAAGGTCTATGAAGGGCACCCAGGAAGTAGAAGACCTAGAGGCCGGCCAAGGTTGCGTTGGCTGCAGGATGTGGAGGCGGATCTGATGATGATGGGCGTCAGACAGTGGAGAAGGAAAGCCACGGACAGAAATGGTTGGGGCAGTCTGCTAACGGAGACCAAGGCCCTGCAAGGGCTGTAGCGCCAAAGAAAGAAGAAGAAGAAGCAAACAAAAAATTATTAGATTTCAAGTTTTCGAATTTTCTCGAATAACGATTTTATTTAAACTTGGTATCTGGAACATGATATATAAATAAATCTATCGTTTTTATTTGAAACATTTATCTGTGAAAAAAAAAATGAATTTTAAGGATTTTGTGTGTAAGCTATGACTTTACTTTACCTCTCAACTGCTAATTCAGTATAGAGACGGTTCCTCCAACAGCTTCCTAACATTAAGTGAATATTATTGATTTTGAAGAAAATATATCAGTTTCAAAGAAATGCATTAAGACAAAGTCATGTGAGTGAGTCGTGCTCCATTGTTTGTATTTTTAAAGACGCGTCAGCAGTTACGGAGCTTCCTCGACGGCCGACGCCCTGGCCAAGATAGGCGCTATGACCCCACTTCTGGGGCCGGAACCTTTTTCTGGGATTAGCGACCAGTTTCTGTTGGAGGAACTTAGAAAGGAGGAAGAGATGAAGAGATCTCAACTCTGGTACCCCTCCCCGGTTTGCGGCAGGCCAAGATCTGCTTCGGGAAATTATAACCAACGGAGATTGGAGGCCTGCATTGGATTGAGCAAGAACAAGCTCCGCATTCTTACGGGTTTCCTCACGGGGCATTGCCGACTTAGAGGACACCTGGTGAAGCTGGGTTTGGAAAGTGACATCTCATGCAGATTCTGTGGGCAGTTGGAGGAAATTCCACTACCTCTCCTAACAGACTGTGAGGTTGCCACTCAGAGAGTGGTTCAGGAACCTGGGCAGCTACCAGGTGGTGGAGGGGGACATACCCTCTCTAGAGCCCGTCAGAATACTGGGGTTCCTTAGGGATCTCAAACTGATGGAGGTGCTGTAGAACGGATTTTCAATTGGACATCCGTTCGGGTGCTGTGGGCAGGCCTGCGGCACCCAGAGGGCATAGCACAATAGACCGGATGAAGGTCGCAGTGCGTTGGCCCCCCCGCTAAAAAAAAAAAAAAAATACGGAGCTTCCTCAGTGCATTGCCGGGTCTCCCCTACAGTGCTCTCTTGTTACAAACAACACTGTCCATCTTTAGCACAGTGAAGTGTAGAGACTTCTAGGAAGAGAATATTTAATGGTAGCACTGGATTCAAATCCAGGACTACTTAGCGCTGTACATTGAGCTAATTAAAGATAAAAATACGTAACTTATTGAACAATCATAAACACGTAACAATCATAAATCTAGGTCTAAGTTATAAGTTTCCATGTGAATTACTTTGTTTAAATGTTTCAGTATATACTTCAGTAGTTAAAGAGAAATATATTATAATCATATACCATCATCATCTCTCATAAGATCATCATTTTATTTACATTCTGTTATTTAAAAAAACATAAACAATGGAAAGCACTTAAACAAATATTAGAAACATATTTTGCACCTTTATAAATATTATACTAACAAATTTATTTAAATAAATTGTTTAAACTAACAAATATTACCTGTCGTTATTGTTTTTTTTTTTTTTATTGTTTATTATTTTTATCAAAATGACGTAATAAAAATATGCAACTAGTTAATGGCACCTTGAAAAATTATATATTGGCCGGGTAGTACTCTTTTTAACAACCAGTCAGTCTTTCCATTAGCGTCTTCCTATTTAGTGTGTTCATGTTAAAAAAAACACTTGTTGCGCGTTAAACAAAAAGATTGCCGGTTTATATACATTATTTATTTTTTTTTTTGTGAATATATAATAATTTAATGTTTTTATCATTTATTACATAATATTATTGTTTAATTATTTAGTGTATAATTAAAGTGTGATTTAAATAAAAAAAAAAGTGCTTAGTGTGCAGAATAATATATATATATTTTTTTTTTCTTTTTTTGTTGACGAGGTTAGTGTTTTTAAAACCTTGAAAAATTTTTGTGACGTATTCATTTTGGAAGAAGAAAAATATTTTCATCAGTCAATGGTGTTAAAAGTTTTATTATGGGCCTACTGTTTGCTATATTTCTAGTGTATATCTTTATTAATAATATATTTGCTCAAAATTCAAACTACTTTGGATACGTAAAACCATATCAGGTAATTTTTTTTTTCTTCTTAATTAAAATATCCCCGCATTATTATGTAATATGATTGAAGTTAAATAATATTATCAAGAAATGATTGCACATTCTTTGAAATGTGTTTTTTTTTTATTATAAAGTAATCAAAAACCTATTTAAAGACTGACTCGTCAAAAAAAAAAATACCTTTTTTTAAAAGGTCGATTACCTTCTCTATAAAATAAAATATTTTTTCTTATATTATTACTTTCTGCTCTGGTATCCCCTTTCTAAAAAAAATCTGGTGTGAAACACTCACACAACTTTCTCTTACTCCAGTACTCAAAATTATAATTGACAAATTTTATTGTTAGTGTACCAAATTTAATGAAATTCGTCGAAAAGTGAAAACACTGTCCAGTAAAACTGTCCGGTTTACTAATTTCCTTGAAACTCGGAATTTGGGTCATATATTAATTTCTAGTTATTTCAATTTGGATGACAGAATTGTATAATCAACTGTGATAGCATTTTAAAGAAAAACATAACCCCCCTCCCCCAAAAGTCCCCTTAAATGAATTTATCAGGGGAAAAGTTTCAAATAAAAGTTGTAGCTCTTTATATGTATAGTTAACAACGCTGGTTTAAAGAAAATCGTTGGAGCCATTTTCGAGAAAATACCAGAAAACTGAAAATTATATTTCAGTAAAAACGCACTTCCGGTTATCTATTTTTTTTTCAAACTCGGAATTTCAACAACATATTTAATTCTAATTAACATTATTTAGATGACAGCATTGTCTAATATACTGAAACAGCAGTTAAGATGAAAACCTAACCCCACCCCTCCCCCAGAAGTGCCCTTAAATGAATTTTCCTGGAGAAATGTTTCAAATAAAAGTTGTAGCTCTTTGTATGTGTAGTTGATATAGCAAGTTTAAAGAAAATCTTCGGAGCCATTTTTGAGAAAATTGCAAAAACGTAAAAAAAACAACTAGTAAAGTGGTACTTCCGGTTGAGGAATATTGACACATAACGCACCGTCAGATCCCATGGTAATACCTAAACGTAATATCAGTTTGAACTTTCTACGATTTTTCGTTTTTGAGCTATGCTGTTCACATACATACACACACACAGACACACACACAGACACACACACACACACATACAGACCATTCGCTAAAAACCACTTTTTTGGACTCAGAGGACCTCAAAACGGATATTTCCGGTGAAAACTCGATATCGAAAATTTGACACGATTACAATACTTCCTCTTACTAGGAGTAAGAGAAAGTAAAAATACGTCAATTGATAATGTTAATTAAAATTTTTAAGATCATTTTTTAAGGTTTTTAAAATAATGTTAATTTTTTAAGTTATTTTCTCTTTTTAAGAGAAACCTTATTTTCTTTTTATGAATTAGGATAATTTCTACATGTATTTTTGCAAATTTTACTTTCTCATACTATCTTTACGAAAACACTAAACATTATTGACAAATTCTTGAAATTGACTTCCCCCCCCCCCAAAAAAAAAAAAAAACGGTTCAGTAAAAACGCACTTCCTGTTTACTAATTTGCTTAAAACAAAGGATTTTGGCCGATCTATTTATTTCTAATTAATTTTGTTTGGACGTTAGAATTTTTATAATCAAGGTAGTACTTCAGATAAAAACCTAATCCCACTCTTCCACCAAAAAGTATCCTTAAATGAATTTTCCCAGAGAAATGTTACAAATAAAAGTTGTAGCTATTTATATATGTAATTCATATACTTAGTTTAAAAAAAGTCGTTTGGTGCCGTTTTAGAGAAAATAGTGAAATACTAAAAAATACTTTTCAGTAAAAAAGGCATTTCCAGTAATTCGATTTTCTCCAAGTTCAAACATTTCGACAAAATATTTAATTCTAATTAATATTATTTAGATGATAGAATTGTATAATGCACTGAAATAGCACTTTAGAGGGCAACCTTAGCATACCTATTCCCCAAAAGTACCCTTAAATGCATTTTCCTGGAGAAATGTTCCCACAATAAAAATTGTAGATCATTTTATCATATTTATTTATTATTCGATAAAATTGCATATCGAAATAATTTTGGTAGAAAACTTCTACCAAAAGGATGATCAATTTAATGAAGGAATTTTTTCGGTTTATTCAATATTTTCTTTAAATTTCTAAACTGCATCTTGGAGAATACTGACCAGATCCTGGCCGACACGACGGACTTGTCCGTGTTGAAGTATCAGAGTCGTAATATCGCAAAACCGTCATCCGCTTCGGCTTTTTTCCACGCGGATACGGTGAAGCAGCCTGAGGAGAGGCAGGCTGCCAAAGCTCGCTCTGCTCGTCAAAACACCGTAAGACCAACGTCCGCTTCGGCATTTTCCTATGCGGACGCGGTGAGGAAGCTTGAGGGACGGCAGGCTATGACTCCGTCTAAGGCTACGGCTGGGCCCGAGTCGGTCCGAACTCGTAATAGGGCAAAGCGCCTCAAGAAAGCCGTCAAGAGGGCATGTCAGAAGGAGAAGCATGTGGTCCTGATCAGACCACAAGATGCAGATGCGGTGCAGACCAGCGACCAAACGAAAGAACTTCTCACGGGGAGTCTTAATCCTTCTGAGGAAGGTTGGCAAGTCGTATCCCTCCGACGAGCCAGAAACAAGACTCTCCTGGTCGAAACGGACGGCCCTGAGCAGGCACAAGCCTTACTCAACAATGAGAAGTTGCGATAAATGTGGATCTATTATTTTTATTACAAAACATTGCTTTGGAGGAAATTTATTTTAAAAGGATCTATGAGAAAAAAAATGGCGTAGGTAGGTAGAAAAGCATGATTTAACTCAAATATCCTTCTTTTTACTTTCTCTTACTCCTATTAATCAGAAGAAGTATTGTAATCATGTCAAATTTTTTCATGTCGAGTTTTCACAGGAAATACACCTTTTGAGGTCCCTTGAATCCAAAAAAAAAGTGTGAAAATGGTCTGGGTATATATCTATGTGAACAGCATAACTCAAAATTGAAACATTTTGCAGCAAGTTTAAACTTGATATACCGTTTAGGTATCACCGTAAGGGATCTGACAGTAAGTTATCTGTCAAAATTCCTCAACCAGAAGTACCACTTTACTGAATTATTTTTTTTTTTTCTTAACTTTTTGCAATTTTCTCAAAAAAATGGTTTCAACGATGTTTCCTTGAATAACGATGTTTCTTTCAACTACACATACAATGATCTACAATTTTTATTTGTAACATTTCTCCAGGAAAATGCATTTAAGGGTATTTTGAGGGGGAGGGGTTGAAGATTAGGTTGTCTTCTAAAGTGCTATTTCAGTTTATTATACAATTCTATCATATTAATAATATTAATTAGAATTAAATATGTTGTTGAAATTCCGAGTTTGAAAAAACCGGATGACCGGAAGTGCGTTTTTACTAAAATGTATTTTTCAGTCTTTTGGTATTTTTTTTTTACTTTCTTGCAATTTTCTCAAAAATGGCTCCGACGATTTTCTTTAAACTTATGATATCTACTACACATACAAGTATCTACAACTTTTATTTGTAACATTCTCTGCGAAAATGTATTTAAGGGTACTTTTTGGAGAACAGGTATGCTTAGGTTGTCCTCTAAAGTGCTATTTCAGTGTATTACAAAACTCTTATCATCTAAATAATATTAATTAGAATTAAATATTTTGTCGAAATTCTGAGCTTGGAGAAAATCGGATGACCGGAAGTGTCGTTTTTACTGCAAAGTATTTTTTAATATTTCACTATTTTTTTTCTAAAACAGCTCCAACGATTTTCTTTAAACTAAGTATATGAATTACATATATAATGATCTACAACTTTTATTTGCAACATTTCTCTGGGAAAATTCATTTAAGGGTACTTTTTGGGGGAGAGGTGGGTTATGTTTTCCTCTAAAGTGCTATCTGGATTATAAAATTCTAACGTCTGAACAAAATTAATTAGAAATAAATAGATCGGCTAAAATCCCTTGTTTCAAGCAAATTAGTAAACAGGAAGTGCGTTTTTACTAAACCGTTTCTTTTTCTTCAGTTTTTGCGACTTTCTCCATAAAAATGCCGACGAATTTCAGTAAATTTGTTATACTAACTATATGAAATTTTATCAATTACAATTTTGTAAACTGCAGTAAAGAGAATGTCGTTGTGATGAGGTTTGACAGCAGTTTTTTTTACCTTTTTTTTTTTTTATTATTTTCTCCAAAATGACACCAGAATATTTTTTTTTTTATTTTTATGAACTTCATCTAAACATTTAAAGAAGATCTAAGATTTTAGTGTGAAATATTAATCCGAAAAGAATTGGTTTTTAAATAGTTTCTCAGGGTGTTGAGATGTCATTTCTCTTCAATAGACCAATTTTAGAATATTGTAGATTCGTTCACACAATTATATTGATACTGAAAGTCACTAAATATTTAAAGGATAGGATTGGTTCTCGAAGAAATAGCTCGCAGGATCCCGTAAACTGTGGTCCTAGGTGGTCCAGTATTTTCACCTCCTAGGAACCTACCACTGCGCCTAATGATGGACAGTGTTGCTGCCTGCAACGAAAGAACACGTACACTGGACAAGATATCGAAGGCAAAATAGATTAATTTTTTCAAATGATAAAAAAAATTAAACAAAAATTAAAAATTTTAAAACGAATTGATTTTTCAAAAATAACAAAAAAAAATATTAACAGAAAAAATAATAGCGTATTTTATGTTAGCCCACATAATTCCAGAATGTCGGGCTAATTCCTTTGAAGTGTTGAAATGACTACTTTCCTGATTTGTTTTTTTTTGTTTTTTTAACCTATAATTTAACTTCATCAACTGTCGTGGTGGCTGTTGTTTTTATTTTAAACACGACCTGTCAAATAATAAAACTTTGCATCGCCATAAATTTTTTTTTTAATGCCATAATCAATAATTCAAAATTTTATGATAATTTATTAATCTTCTGGCCTTAAGAATTGTGAGCCTATATTATCTAGTAGAAGTTTTTATTTATTACTGATTATTATTATTTTTTTTTAATTTGAGTTGTACAAAGATTGTTCTAAAAAGATAAGAATACTTTAAAAACAAAACTTAAATAAATAAATAAATAAAAATAATAAATCGATTGCTCCATATTATGCTAACCATAGCTGCTTGGAATATTGGGCATAATTTCTATAAATGAAATTACTGGGAAAAAAAGTTTCAAACCAAAAAATATGTAGGTCTCTGTAATATATTGATAGTATCTCAAATATGGGAATCCATCGTCGATTTTATGGAGAAAATCCACAGTATACTCAATACAAAGTGTTCAGTAAAAGTGTATAACCGGCCTATCCGGTCTTCTTTAAACACGAAATTTTGATAAAATATTTTACTTTCACTTATTGCTGCTAGTAAGAGGAAGTATTGTAATCTTGTCAAATTTTCATTATCGATTTTTCACCGGAAATATCCGTTTTTGAGGTCCTCTGAGTCCAAAAAAAGTAGTTTTTAGCAAATGGTCTGTGTGTGTATATGTATGTATGTGAACAGCATAGCTCAAAAATGGAAAAACCGTAGAAACTTGAAACTTGATATTCCGTTTAGGTATTACCATGGGATCTGACAGTACGTTATCTGTCAAAATTCTTCAACCGGAAGTACCATTTTTACTAGTTAGTTTTTTTTTTTTACTTTTTTGCGTTTTTCTCAACAACAACTCAGACTATTTTCTTCAAACTTGGTATATAAGCTAGGTAAACAACGAGCTACAACTTTTATTTGAAACATTTCTCTGGGAAAATTCATTTAAGGGCACTTTTGGGGGGAAGGGTGGGGTTAGGTTTTCATCTAAAGTGCTATTTCAGTTTATTACACAGTTCTGTCATCTAAATAATATTAATTAAAATTGAATATGTTGTTGAAATTCTGAGTTTCAAAAAAAAAAAAAAAATCGAATAACCGGAAGTGCGTTTACCTTACCAACTTTTACTAAATGATTTTTTTTCACTTTTTTGCAATTTTCTCAAAAATGTCTCCGACGATTTTCTTGAAACTTCGTATATAAACTAAACATACAAACATCTACAACTTTTATATAAAACATTTCTCTGGGAAAATTCATTTAAGGGCACTTTTAGGAAAGGGGGGGTTATGTTTATCTTTAAAGTGCTATCACGTTTGATTATACAATTCTATCATCCAAACAAAATTAATTCGAAATAAATAGATGGCCCAAAATTCCGAGTTTTAAGAAAATTAGTAAACCAGAAGTGCGCTTTTACTGGACAGTTTTTTTTTTTTAAGTTTTCGACGAATTTCATTAAATTTAATACACAAACTATAAAATTTGTCAATTATAATTTTGAAAACTGGAGTAAGAGAATGTTGTGTGAGTGTTTCACACCAGATTTTTTTTTTTTTTGGCTTCCTACTAGGAGTAAGAGAAAATGTAAAGATTTAGATTAGGGATATTTTCCGTGATAGCCTGCTACTTTTTATGGTCATCGACCTGTTTCGAGGCGTTCGCCCATCATCAGGATGCTTTTTTTGTCAAACAGTGTAATAACATAGATTTGGACAGAATAAATTTAATTGATACACTCCAATCAATCAATAATTGCTCCGTGCAGCTCTGCTGAACCAACCACAATAAAGATTTAGATGTTTAAACATTTAACACGATTTTTTCTTAATGAAATTTTGTATAGTTATAATAGTTGACTAATTTACCACTATAACTGGGAATTTTTACTAAATCTTTAATTACCTTGAATATTATATAGATTACCTATAAATAATCCACAGCAAAGACAGAAAATCGAATCCAGTAATTCAGTACACTTCCAGCTTTATAGTACATGCCTTTAACCATTCAGTTATCGTGGCGCCTATATAAACTATAAAAATACGATACTTTTTTTT